>QKMX01368641.1:20115-33085 GCA_003401595.1 Venustaconcha ellipsiformis | reverse complement strand
AGATTCTATATATCCTATAGCAGAAGAGATTACAATCACGTTTTTCCCTGTATTACATTTTCTATATTCATGGTTCTGCAATCATTTAAACCAAAATTATATTAAAAGTTTAAATGATTTGAAACATCACTTCTAATGAGAAGCCGATGCAGGATGTGTTTCCAGTGGTCAATAAACTGTTAATGATAATGAGCTCATCATCACAATGATTCATTGACTCGTACATCTCATTAACCAATTAAATCACATCACCAAATTATCCGGAAAGCATTGTTCTGGCATTACAAGGAACACATATGCTTTGTTCGATTGTTTGTGGTTTATGCAAATCTTCTTAAGCGGAAACGCTCATGGTAACACTCAAGAAATCCCATTGAGCGAGACTAAACAGCCATGAAAATTTTATATGTAACACAGAAAAGAACGATAATATGTTGCTCTGTTGATGACTTCTTCTGCGAAATAATTGGCCTATTGTCACGTGTTCCGACGGAATATAAATGTATGTGAAAGTTGCTGAAGAATTTTGCATTTGATATCCTAAATGTCTTTGCAACAAAAAAATAATATCAAATGTTACCATAAATTCATCGAAGTCAAAACGAACTGTTCTGTGGCAATATATCTATTCACATTTTGGATTCTTCTCCTAATTAAGGTTGTAATAATGACTTATTAATTTGTTGATTGGCTAACTGACTGTGCTATTGATTAGTTCTTCGCTATTTATCGAAAAAAGATAGGCTATATTGTGCTAAAGAAATTAAATTGTCATTTCGAGTGACATACTCTCGAAGGCTGATCAGTTTACTCTATGCATAAATTAAATTATCACCATTTTGGTTGCTAGTCTGGCAAGGAAATAAATGAGCCAAGTAAGACCATTATTCCTCCCTGATCGAAGAAATCACTTGAATCATGTTAAGGAAATCTGTAAATGATTTTTCAATCATTGGGGTTTTACCATAGTTATACTTACATGATCAAGTGTGTTCTGTTTAATGCTACAATCTTGCAGTGAGTAGGCTACCCTCAGTTCGTCCACAAAGCGAAATATTTTTGCGATGGAAATGTCTCCCTGCTGAATTTCGAATCTGAGAAATTGTTCATGTAAATCCTTAACTTTAATATCTGGAAATGTCCTTTTGATTATATCCACCATACCAGACAATCCATCGCCGGAAGACGTCGAGGATGATGAGCTCAATGAGTTCAACGATGACAATGACTTGCAAAGACCACGAAAGGTCACGGTATAACCACAGCCGAACTTATTCTTCAAATGCTGACTACTCCCAAGGCACATTAACTGACCATTGACCATAATCGACAACCGAGAGCAGAGTGTTTCACATTCTTCCATGCTGAACAAAACAAAAACAAAAGACGACAACGTGATACATGTGAATGTTAGTCACTGCTTTTGCATCATATTTTCTAGTCAAAATAAATAACTAAATAGCAATTTTTGCAACAAATGTCTCATTTTCCATCTACAAATAATCTTTTTTTGTTACGTGATTATATGTATGAACATTTTGTAGCTATAACATAAAATATATTGTATTTTGTACTGCAAATATCAAATGCTCTGTCTGATGGAAGGATTATATGAGAAAAACAAATACGAATCAAGCTTCTTGCTTACTTCGCCCAAAATGTCTTTGACACGTTTGTGTATCTGACTACTGAACTATTTGTCAAACAAGCGAGGAGAAATAAGAAGCACACTTACCTATGTGACGTAAGCAGGATAGCCCGTCCTTGCTTGGTGATATCTGTTATAAAGTCCCATAGAAACCGTTTGGAATGAGGGTCCATTCCGGTAGTTGGTTCATCCTATTTCATGAATATAATGGCATACAAGGAATTTAATAGTCAAGGCGCATTTATTGATTTACTGCAAATTTTCAGATACAAGGGCGAGATCGGACAATAGGTATGGCACTTAAATGTACATATGGTACAAAAACAGCGATTTTAATTTACAAGTGGTTAATTCTTCTATATTTATCCAATAACATTTAATTTACAAAATCATTAAATACTCATTTAAGACATCTAAGGTCGTAATCTTGTCAAGTGATTGTTGATCCCTTACATAATGTGGTACCACAACCATAACAGTTATATGTACTTGCCACAGGAATCGCACCCAACCAATCGAAATTTAATAAACTGTACATACGGGTTAGTTCACCCTGTTCAGTCAACTGGACTGGGTTGAATAGAGCTAGGTATAAAGTCAGAAACATGTGCGAAAAGCTATCTTACCATAAGAAGAACTTGAGGATCCCCAATTAATGCTAGGGCTGTTGATAATTTCCGTTTCGTTCCTCCACTATATGCTTTGGATTGTTTATCTGCATATTCAAGTAGTCCGAGTCTTTCCAATGAATGGACCACAACCTAGAAAATACAACAGGGTGATCTTCAGATACTAATGAAAGAAGGAACAGTGAACGATTCAATGAAGGTATCCAAATGAGTTTAAATTCTAGCGACATATTTATGTTCCTTCTGATACACAAATTATTTCCCTCTATTCTAAATCGCATTGGAAGGCACTGCGGCTGTCAATGATCAATAATATAAAACATTCTTTTGGATCACTACTTGTTAGAAACATAGCAAATTGTACTAAATTCCTTGTATTAATTCACTGTTCAAGAATCTGATCACTTTACATTCAGTTTCTTTTAAATGTTCATCATGAACCGAATATATATTTTCAAGACAGATATACACATTGAGAAAAGCTTCACTGTTTGTATGTCAATTAATACGCATCATTTTCTTGGTCCTGGAGACCGGACAGTTATGACAAATTACAGGATTAACAATTCATTATATCTTAAAAGCCGAGATATGTTTTAAATTAGTACTAAAAGGTGCCGGACATTAACCAATGTTGCAGAAAATAGACACTGAATTGTTTAACTGTAATGCTTCCACTTTATTAATACAACTTCTCCTTACAACATTACCTATGGTCAATCCAGGGATTTCCACATAAATCAACCTTACTTATCAACGCTCTTCAACTGTATCGATGACCAATACACTTGTCAGAATATAAGCCAACCTTTCTTTGCACCAAATTATCACTTTGGCTATTACTAGTAAAATGGCCGCAATGTAAATCAACTTACTTAGCACCTCCTATCTCTTTTCTCCCTTGTAAGTCAACATTTTTCAGCATCTCCTATCTCTTTTCAAATGAACATTTCAAAGGACAGCATGTCAGTCAACCTTACTTCCCACTTCCTTACCCCTTAACTGATAATTATTATATTGCGACATCAAGTCAGTCAACCGTACTTAGCACATCCTTATATCTGTACCAATTACCAATAGAAGGGGTCACCATATCATTCAACTTTACATTTCATCTCCTTATCATATTTTCAATGACTAATACCAGGGTCGCAATTTTAATAAGTCTAACATAGAACCAACTCTCTCTTGAATGTTTTACTCATTGCTAACAGAAGGACCACCATGGCAATCGATCTTACTAAGCACATACCAATCTCTTTACATATGACTAATATGAGAACTGTCATATCAACCAACCGTGATTGTCTCTTTGCCTATGACTAATAACACTTACTACCATGAGTGGCCCTTTATTATAGGCGAATACGTAGTTGTCTATGGTGTACAATTAAATAAGTAGCAAAATTTGAGCAAACATTATGGAGGGGTTATTGCATGCTTCGCTGAGAGTGCCAGTTGCTGGCAGCTATTCTAAACCTGACCCTGTTTACTATGTGAATTGGTTTCACTTAGCCCATATTATCTCTTTAACGATGATCACTTACAGGACTATCATGTTCTGCTCTACTATGCACCTAGTTATATCATTACTTAGGACCAATTCAATTACCAGTCAACATTACCAAGAACCTCGTTATCTGTAGACTTATGACTAATACAGGGACAAGACTGTAAATAAACCTTACTAAGCACCAACATAAGTCTTTTCATGTTACCAATTTTTCCCGGTTGGATGTAATTGATACGTACTAAATAATGCATCAAGCTCATGGATACACGAAGAAGGTTAAAATGTAAAGAGTATATAGTTACGTTGACCTTCAGCAAACTAAATGTATTGGCATGATTAAGCACAAGTTTTAAAGTTAGACTTTGAATATGAAGAAAACAAAAAATAAGATCGGCAAAATTTAATGAAATATTTCGGTAGTAAGAATACAGTCTTCTTTCCAAAACGCATTTCTGTCAAAGGATCACAATTACCTGAAATGTGATGCCTTGACATGAGGGGAACAGTACCTTTTTCACTTTCTATCTAGTGCAAAAACATAAAGGAATAAAGGTTTGAGTGTTTTAGACCTTATGTTCATCCTTTGGAAGTATTCCTCTTAGACGACCATACAATTGGAGGTGCTCCCGACCCGTCAGCTCAGCAAACAGGGCATCATACTGTGGACAGTACCCTATGGATTGATGTGCATGGCAGGGGTGTAGGCTGGACAAGACACTGAAACGGTGTATAATAAACCTTGCAATCTGTAACGATCTTGAGGAGCATGGAATTTACTGAGCTTCTCTATTTTTACTTTAGAATTAATTGCGATCAATCATGCCAGATCTGCTGCACACAATTGTGATCTCTGCATCATCTAAAGTATGTATTCGCTTACAAGTCGAGATCAAACTGCAAACTGTAAAGATCTTGATCTCCCGTGGCATAATGCGCATGCAGATCATGATCCATGTTGTTTGTTTTAGTGATGACTCCCAACAAAAACTAAACAGCTTCAGATCTACTATACGATGAAGTGACGGTATATTTGGGTCTCTGCAATTTGCAGTTGTACTCGTCGTATTAGCGACTACATACTGTAATATATTTCCATTGTTATATATATATATATATATATATTGTATGTACATGTGTTTAATGAAATTATAAAAAATAATATTTGTTTCTCCATAAAAAAGAATTAAGTCAAATCAAACTTTACAAATATCTTTTTTCATCAAATTGGTGGGGCAGAGTATTATAGATAATGTTATTTCAAAAACCAGAGCACATGTCACTTCTATGTGGCTTATTGACAAAGTATTGCTTCGATTTTCAGAATAAGATAAGTCTTTGGTGTACTCAATGCATTGTATTGAATTTAAGAGCAAGTCTAAGAATTCAAAAAGTATTTTATTTCCGAGGAAATTATATCTAGTGATGTATTAGTATGTAAACTTTTGTTTGAATGTAAGATACTCACTAACATGTAGCTAAAACAAATTTAAAAATGGCGATTCTTACAAAGAAATGATAAGATCATTAATGGCAATAAACATGTCTAAATGGGACCTTTATTTTATGTGGTAAATGGTATATTCAAATGTTGTCAGAAGATTCAATGATAATGATAAGATACAGTCATTCATAACTAAATTTAGCATTTAACCATGTCATATAGCAATACCGAAAAGTAAACCTTTGCGCTCCATAAATTAAATCTGTTACACGCTCTTCCCTGTGTGAACCAAACGTAGGGGATCTTATATTTGTGTTCATTTCAAATTTAAGTAATGAAACAAGTATAACTGTTTCTATTTCGAATGAAACTTCGAGTTGCTTAAGTTGTATTTCCAAATAGCACAAATGTAACATTCTATCTATCACACAACACATACAAATTGTATAGAACTCATTTTATTTTGTCAGACCACTGAATTGTGCTTTAAAACAACTCCAAATCACTGAAGAGTTTAATGTTGTTTCGTTTGAGTTTATCGTGGTATTAAGTATCAGTTGTCACTGTTAGCGGCTGTGTATGTGAGGCTTCTAGTGCAGTAGTGTAATTGTTTGCACTTTCTGCTTGCAGCTGCTGCCGCAGACTATTAGTGAAAGGGATCAGAGTGCGCAAAAGTTCCTCTGCCAGTACAAAGCCTCTCCACCACCAGGACTGCTGCAGTGCCTCCTCGTGGCAACATAGGGTAATGGGCATTACTCGACCCTAGGCAGAACTGAAGTTGATCTCAGAACAGCGATAGGCTCCAAAGGTGTGGCGAGCAGGCCCAATAGTGTGTGGATATGTCCTGGCTTCACGCTAACCAATACCTACCTATGGGTTACATAATGGTACCTAACTACCCTTCCAAGTAACGTCTGATCCGCATGACTGGGCGAATGAGATCATAGTCGACATAATGGCCACTCCATACTGGCTTACCAACAAGATGCCGTAGAGCGCCAAGGGCAATGACGAGGAACATTAGAAGTCACTGCCAACGACTGCAGCCAACGGAGTCTAAAACGATAGCAATTCTTCGTGGCACTGGCAACCGGCTCCCCCCAGTCAAATGAATTGTATCTCAACTGTACAGCGAATTTCGCACATTAAAAGCTCTCCCGCCCAGGTCTTTTTGTTCAAACCAACTGTGATTGTACAATATTTTGTGGTAGAGAAAAATAGACAAAGGAGGACAGAATCCATTATGTGGGACTTGCTATTAGGACACACCTACTTAGCCACCTCACAGATTTACCAACGTGCATCAACGAGAGACTCGTGAACCTCCGCCTCCCTTAGAGTGGCAAACACTTCATGACAATCATAATTTCCTTCGCCCCAATGCTAACATGCCCAGATGAAACTAAGGAACAGTTTTATACCAACTTTGACTCTATCCTCACGTCTGTTCTGGACAATGTAAAGCTAATTTTGCTGGATGAATTCAACGTTAGAGTTGGCATGGTCCAAGTTCAGTTTATTTGTGTGATCGTGAAACATGAGCTTGGTAAAATGAACTGCAACGGATGCTTCCCCTTGGAAAGGTGCTAAAAACAGCCTTAGGATCTCCAACACAATATTTAGACAAACGGACAAATACAATACAAAGTGAATGCACCCAAGGTGTCAGCATTGGCACCTCATAAACTAAGCCATAACTAAGCAGAGGACATTAGAAATGTGCTTATCGCTAGAGCCAAACACGAAGCAGATTGCTGGACTCACCACAGACTTGATAGAACCAAGGCAAATCGTACTAAGCATCCCGTACCATCAAAGGTGTCCCAGAAAGGTGAGATCTGTCCACCACACAAGCAAGCTACAGTATGAAGAGCACATGCATGAGTTCGAAATCGAGCTAGACAATAAGAAATCTTTAAAGAGGCCACTGACATGAAGCCAAACTAAAAATGGACCCAGTTAAAAGAAATTTAATTCAGCTAGCGCTTGAATCACCCATCTACTGTTGACAGAGCAATAGTACAACAAATATAACAAAAGCCAGTCCCTGATGTGCTGGACATGACACCATATGAGAAGGAGGTGTGGAGAGTCAATGAACTGAAGAACCGTGGCATAGCATCAAGCAAAGACGGAATCTCTGCAGAGGTATTCAAGGCTCTTCCAACTGAAGCATTTTCAGCATTCCACGATATCCTCACCACCATCTGCGACAACAAGGATATGCCTGAAGATCTATGAGATGACACCATCATCTCACTATGCAATAATAAAGACGCTTACATAGACTGCAGCAGTTTAATGGAGGAATTTATGTTAACCATTGCTGGGAAGATTCTTGACCGCACCATCCTGAATGGCCTTGATCCAACAATCTCAGAGGAACTGCTACCTGCATTACACTGTGGATTCCGACAATGCCGCAGCACAATCAACATGAACTTCACTGTGAAGCAAATAGATCAGAAAAGCGTGAAATAGCACATGGATATCTGTACGGTGTTTTGCACCACACCAAGATTCTCGATTGTAAATAGATAAGCCCAACGGTTAGTTATTAGAACACTTTGCTGCCCCAGAAAATTCGCCACCCTAATCCAGTTGTTCAATAATATGACAGAAGAGGCATTTGCCTATAAGGTGAACTCAGAGGACAAGAATGAAGCAGGGCTGATAAACATTGGAGTCTACATCAAGTATCACCTTGATGGATCACTGTTTGACTTGCATCGGCTTTCTGCAAGAACAAAGACACTGGACAGACTTCTTCTTGAAGTTCTGTTTGCAGATGACTATACGCTTATAGCACACAGGGAAACACACCTACAAGCCATTGTGAATAAGGTTTCTAAAGAATTCATGCTGTTTGGTCTTACAATAAACCTGGATAAAACTGAAGTACTACTTATTCCCGGTCTTTACCCAAACCCTCCAAAACCCACCATCAACATTGAGGGAGGCAGATGAAGAACGAGAATTTTACATACTTAGGAAGCACAATGTCTTCAGACTGGTCACAGGATAGGGCAATTAAAGCCAGGATCCGAAAGCTAGCCGATCCCTTGGACGACTTTTTGTCAGAGTGCTCCATCCAAAAGGCTTGGATGCCCACCAAGATCAAGGTCTATAAAGATGTCGTTCTCACATGCCCAATCCATGACTGTGAGACATGGACTGTGTGTTACATGCACGTGAAGCAACTCGAGCAATTCCATAAGCGCCCACTAAGGTCAATCTTGCACATCTGAAGGCAAGACAGGGTGTCCAACTTAGAAGACCTCAAAATGGTCCATTTTCCTAGCACTGAGATACGGCCTTCGCAAGCCCAACTCAGATGGTTTGGCCATGTGATTCGAATGGAGAAGATCAGAATACCGAGAAAATTCTTCTATGGTCAGCGCATGCAGGAAGCACAAACACTATTGCGACCAATGAAAAGATACAAAGAAAACCTTTAGAGTAACCTGAAGTGGTGTGGAATTCAGCGCAGCGAACTGGAAGCATTGACCAAGAACCGGTCAACATGTTTCACATTCAAAGGCTGTTGATGTAGTGAAGGATGACCTCCATCAACGACTCAAAGCCATGAGAGATAAAAGACACATCGCAGCATTCCAGACCAACTCGTCTACAGACTTCCCATGCCCAACCAGTAACACATATGTAGTTACCGTAGGCAGCACAACTAGTGTTTTCATCGGAAGCGATGTATTACTGGAGGAGTAGACGAAGTCTCAGTTGCCGAGTCAAAACGAAAATAACAGCCGAAGGCGTTATGGAAGCTGACAGTTGATACCACGATAAACTAAAAAAACAACAGTGAATCCCTATAATTGCAATTCTTTTTAATTTTAATAATTCTTTTAGTTTTATTCTTTGTTTTTTTTTAAGGATATTTCATGTCAGCGTTAGATAATTATTTAAGCGTATGAATTAATATAGGGAGTGTACAGTATGTAACAATTTATAGAACAAGGGATTCCCCATATGTAACGTAATAGCTACGTCAGTATCAAACAAATACTTCCACCAATGGTAGGCTACTTAACAATTTGAAGATTCCACTGTATATTCTTAATATTTTATCTAACTGGCACATGTGATCTGTGTAGACGTTCAAAATTCAAAGCAAAGAATGTCTTCTTATGTTTGACATACAAATGAATGATGAATTGGACGCTTCCATGAATTCATTGTGATTTATCTGACTCGTGATTGTCCAAACAATTAAATGACCATTTTGTTCTTTAGATCTATTTTCATGTTCATTAGCAGTTTAGGCTACCTGCATGAGCTTCTATCATGAAATTAAGACTATCGCTTATGATTATAGTGATGAGGGCCAACATCCAAACAGTGCAGGATAATAACCCTAACGGTTACGATGGTGGAGTAACGGGAAATATCTCCCACTCACCCCAGAAGTAAAACTATCAGGGTCGGCGTCTTACAGCATGAGTCTGAGTGTTTTAATATTAGTTTTTTTTTTAACCCCCCTCCTCCCAATACATATACCCATTTATCTATAGACTTACATCCATATGTAATCAGCCTCAGTGAAACTGTTGTAACTCCAATATTCTTCTTGGGAGATTTTGAGTTTCCGAGCTATTTACAGGTCTACTCAAACAAAGAATTAATTGTTTTCAGAATAACTATAAAGATTTTTTTATCTGATTATGTCATATCAATTTATTCAATTTTCAAAGTATAAACCTACCAATTTGATTTCATTTTAAAGGCATGCGATGTTAGTGGCTTTCGAATCCATGTTTACGTTAGTTACTTTGCATGTGACCCAATTTATATACGTTAGCATAAGGTTGTTTTCTGTACAGTTTATAGGGAAATAAACGCAACTGGATCTGATGAGACGGTTATGTTTAACCCATGGATGTTGTCACTACATTTATCAACTGATGGCACTGCAATAATAATTAGATGCCTTTAGTTGTTACCTCGTTCCTTTGCATTATGATACGACGTTATTGTGACTTCATGGGATGTTATCATGCTTAGAAAACCAATTTCAATGTTGCGTTTACCTTTGACCCTGGACGTAAACATTTCCTACTGATGGCTTCTCCTCACCGGTAATCATTCGAAATGTGGTGGTTTTACCAGCTCCATTGACACCGAGAAGTCCAAAACACTGTAAAAACAAATCTTCCTCATGACTAAACGTTGGCAATATTCCAAAACGTACCAAGAGTTTGTGTCTAAATGGGTTAGTTTGTAGACTGTCTTGTAGTCTGTCATGTTTCCATTTACTCTATAGTTTCCACTTCACATTTTGTCTTCGAATGCAAGTATTAAGACACGTTAGAACTACTAAACTTGCGTTTGTTATGAATACCAGATGCTAAATTATTCAGGACATTTATTTAGCAAGATTGAGAATTTGCTTCGGAATAATGGTGGTTATTTTGCCGCAAATTAAGTTTTATGAACAAAAATGAAATGGAGCATATGCAAGGTACACTTTATGACAGCACAACCCTTGATTCAACGTCCACTTAATGGTAGCATAACCCCTTATAAAAGGTACACTTCATGACTGCATAATCCACGATACAACGTACACATCAAGACAGCATAAACCCCATAATGTACACTTTATGACAGCAAAAATCAGTTACAATGTACACTTTATGATAGCATAACCCCCTATGAAATGTACACCCCATGTCAGCATAAACCCGATACTATGTACACTTTATTACAGCATAACCCCAGATACAAGGTACACCTTGGGACAGAATAACCCTTGAGATAACATACACTTTATGCTAGCATAAGCTCAAAACGCACACGCAAATAAGAAAACCATGTGGCCTCCCCATTCAATCGCAGTTCATAATACTTTGCAGTAAATAACCTTAAACGTAATGCTCAATGGAACTACAAAATACATAATAGGATAATAATGACTTTACCCTGCCATTAACGGTTCAGACCGAGGAAATTGGAATTGATCAAAGGTTCGTCATATTCACTTCTGTGTTTGGATAAAATGTATAGTAATTTCCATTTATGTTTCACAACTATATACGTACTCGTAGAATGTTTTCTTAAAGTGCAAAATATGACTTTAATAACTGGACCTTCTAACTTCTTAATGGTAATGTTAAAATATAGTATGCTGTATTGTACCATATTATGCTAGCCGCACGACTGTATCCCTACAACACTACATCACTCTGCACTGCACTATACAGCACCTCGCCACACCACGTCATGCCACTCTACACCCAATCATACTATGGTATAAGATACTATGAAAATGATACAAATAACAGATTAGAATAACATTAAGCTGTTCATGATATCTTCAGTATCATGGCAGAGTGTTATGTTGCTTTTCTTTGCCTTTATCGCAGTGTAAACTGTCTGTTGCTGATTCATCTAGTAAAGAGCCCATCCAGAGTAACAACATTAAACTCATGTAGTTTCAATTATTTATTACTTTATATCTTTTATTTTCATTTTCTTTGATACAAAATAGTTCTCCTAAGTTTTAGAACCTATTTGTGCTTAAAAGTACGTTCAAGGGTTTCTTAAAAATGGCAATTTATAGCACGTTGGATTCTTTTTCAACAACATAATAACTTGGCCAACATCAAATGAGTGAGTCCACAAATGATAGGAGATCTATGGTCTTGAACAATCCACAGCATTGTATTAATACTGCTTCTAACTGGATACACGTGAAAACATAATATTCAGTGCAAATGATACGTTGTTATATTAGATATAAAAACTACTCGAAGATATTATGCCATCATGGGCGAAATCAACGTAATTAGGCCGGCTTGTATCAAATATCAAAGAAAGAATAATTTTATCATGAAAACATATAGAAAGATTTGTTATCTGATTATGTCAAAATCAATTTATTTCATTTTCAGAAAAGAAAACTTTACATAATTTTTTTGTTTTGAAAGCATGCATTGCGTCTGTTTTCTTTTTCAGCCTTTACATTAGTTACTTTGCATATTACTACACTTATATATACTCCATATAGTTTATACATAATTAAACACATTTCGGCCTTTTCAAATGATTATGCTTTGACCTCTTCGTTACATCTACTAATTAATTCAATTGCAATTACACTGTTTTTTGGGGGGCGGGGGGCACAATACAGATATTAGCTTTTGCAGGAGTGGCGGGTATAAAGAAAGGTTGTTTACATTTGCAACATGCACAATGGAGAGAATGTTGACATATCTTTATGTTGCATTCGTGTACTGTGGATTAAATTTCTTTGGATATATTACTGGCGGTAATTAAGCACACAGCTATCTGAAATAACTGTTCCCTTGTACCAAAAACATCAGCCTGAATTAGTCCAAAGTAAACTATCTTCAGCAGTTATTAAAATAGAGAAAATAAATTTTGCCAGACGAGAAAATACCACTTTCTGAAAATGGAATGAATTATTTAATTAAAATATGTATATAGTGTGAAAAACAGTTAGTGGCTCCATTTCAACAATTTACATCTGAATTTAAGGAAATGAAAATAACCAAGCGAATATAGCTGTTCTTTTAAAGGTGTACCTATAAAGTAAGGCCAAGCTATATGCAGCATAAGCCATATTACACATATCAATCATACAACGAAATGATGGGAATTATAAACTCTCTGAACAATACCTAAACGCTCCGGTGGCCTAGTGGTTAGAGCGGTCACATCAGATGCGGGAGGTAATGGGTTCGATCCCCGGTCGAGTCATA
>QKMX01368627.1:39221-50715 GCA_003401595.1 Venustaconcha ellipsiformis | reverse complement strand
ATTAGAGAGGTAGATATTCTTCAGGTATATACAGGTATGATTAACATAAAGAGTTTTGCTAAAATTTAGCATAAACTGGGGCTTGTTTATGTGCCTCTTACTTTTGAAGGTACTGTATTAGGCAAATTTCATTTTAGTTTTCTCTATGTTTTCAATTTGTTTCTTCAGTAATGATTTTGTTTACAGAAAGATAATGACAGATTCATTTATTCTAATGTGATGCAGTTAACCATTTTTCAGTATAAAAATAAGCGACAGCTTAATAATGTTTATTGCAGGTGAGAAGAAAGAAAATAATTGTCCAGAATCACAGTCCTAAGAAATAATTCATATTGTTAGAAATTTAAATTCCAGGCATCCACAATGGTATTTGCCTTAAAACCAGTGAATTATTTAAATGGATTTTTGCTCAAATAGAAATCAATTTGAAAACAGGCAGGATTTATTGGTGGTCACACTTTTGAAGACAGATCTTTTTGTTTCAATTTGTGCATTTCCGATAGACCTGCAAAATTGGTAAACTTTCAATTGCAACAATTTTCTGATTTACAGTAAATAGTGTTAGTAGAAGGCAGTTAGTACAACAAACCAAGCTTGATTATAATAGCTTCTTTTCATTTACCATCACAAGCAACAAGCATTTTAATGTTAGACGAGAATGTGATTATTCAATTTAGATAACAAAAAATGAGAATAATATTGTTTGCCATAGAAGTTTAAATAACAATATCAATAACATAATTGTCAACCAAAGCAAATCCAACTGCAAAAAACCCAGATCTGCCAGCAAACAGTGATTTAGCAGAACAGGGTATACACCCTTTTTGACAAAAAAACCCCCCTGGATTAGTACCCAGTATGAACTGTAAACCTTATCCAATAGCAAATCTGACCCCTTCATCATAAAACCATATTCAGCAATTCTAGTAATAGTTCTTATTCCAAATCTTGCCCAGAATGTTCAAATGCAGCCTTTTGACTGGTTAGAATATTTTTAATTAGGTTTTGAATTGTGTAAAGTTTAAAGTTGTTTTTCTTACAATTGGAAATGCATTATACATGTAAACAATTAATTAATACTAACTGCTACACTCACTTGTCACATCACATTAAAACAATATCTAAAGGCATATTATGTTAGTTGCAATTCAAGCCACAAAAATGTTTTTAAAAAATCCAAGTCACACTGCAAATACAAAACCAAATTCCTGTGAATAAAAATAATACTGATGTAAACAGTAATCTATGACTACTCTGAAATATTCCAGGGAAATATATTATAGCTAAATATATTTTGTATCGGTGTATGTAATTTGTACCTTCAATTTTCTATCATATAAACTTGCAATAAAAGTAGAAATCTTGATTGTCAAAGAAATAGTTCTTCATAAAAACTTTTACTTTTGGAACATATACATGTAGAAAACAATGAAAATCAATAGATTTTGTATGACTTAAAAATAATAAATCAAGAAACCATATTGTTTCCAGTCCTGTGCAAATAAAGGCCTATTTCTCTTATGGCAAGAAATATAAATCCATTTAAGACAATTATGAAATCATAAATAACTCACAAATCTAACATCTGTTAATTTTCTTTTTTTGCATAGGAATGATATAATAACAGTAGTAACACTGTTTTCATGAGTTTTGATTCTTAAAATTATTGGCTGGATGGAAAGGTGTAAATAAAAATAATTCTATCCAAGTCAGACATTGAACAAATAAAAAAGTCCATTTAAGGATTGGATTTGTAACTCGGTTGAGGTCTGTAAATCTGATGGTTGGAAAATCAGTGAGGTTGAATGTATGAAGAGCTTGAGTGAGAGGCAAGTACTGAAAGCAACTGAGGGATGAGATTCCAGGTTTTGGTGCTGAGGTTTGGGAATTAGGTTACATGCTGAGGTTTGGGAATTAGGTTCCATGTATGTTGAGGTTTAGGAAAGAGGGTTTACAAGTTCCATGCTGAGGGGAAAGAGTTTGGGAATGTCTGCATAAGGCATTCCATTTTGGGAATTAGGTTCCATGCTGAGGTATGGGAATTAGGTTCCATGTATGTTGAGGTTTAGGAAAGAGGGTTTACAGGTTCCATGCTGAGGGGAAAGAGTTTGGGAATGTCTGCATAAGGCATTCCATTTTGGGAATTAGGTTCCATGCTGAGGTATGGGAATTAGGTTCCATGTATGTTGAGGTTTATGAAAGAGGGTTTACAGGTTCCATGCTGAGGGGATAGAGTTTGGGAATGTCTGCATAAGGCATTCCATTTTTGGAATTAGGTTTAATGCTAAGGTTTGAGAATTTGGTTCCATGCTAAAAGGATCAAGACCTGGAAACTTCTGGTGTATTGGTACAGTTTTAGGCATTAGATTTGTTGTGGGGCTTGAGGTCTGTGAGCTTCTGTCTGCTGGAGTTGAGGTTTTGGTACGAGTTCCGTGATGACGTTATGAGAATTGTTAATCTGTTTGGGGAGTTGAATTCTGGGAACTGGGTTATGTATTTTAGGGATGAGGTCTGAAAATTTCATGCTCAGGTTAAAGAATTAAGTTTAATTCTGAGAGGTTAGGCATTTGGAAATTAGGTTTTATACTTAGAAGTTCAGGTTTTAGAACTAGAGGTGGAGGGTTTTTGAGGTTAAAAGTACAGTGCATATGACTGAATATCAAGTTCTATGGTATTGCAAGAAATGACATTTGTTCCTACTCAGTGGCTATGATGGAGGCTATGGGGTGTTCCCATTTTTTTTACAGACGATTCAATTACAGTGAGACTTTGTGTAACCACAAATTCCATGAAAGAGGTGCCCTATGCAGATGAGACTTGATACTCTGGGAAGCGGTGGGATTGAATGGGATTAAGGGTAAAAATAAAAGGAGATAGAGAACTGGGAATAAATTGGGCTGAAAGACGGGAATGAATAGGATCCTGAAGGGATGGGTGGAATAGATGACAGTATGATATATGAGTAAGCTGTTAAGTATGTGGCCAAAAGTAAGTTTCTATTTTTTAATAATGGACAGCTTTTTACAGTGCAATTTTTAAAAATGTTTGTTTTGTAATGTGCAGCTGAAATTCAAATATATTTATTTTCATTTCTTATCTTTTAATAAAATATCTCAGACAAAAGAAAAATTTCTTGAATAGCATAATTGGTTATCTGAATGAAATACTAAAATGCAGATTTTTTAATTTTCTGTGATAAAATTGCTAAAGGCTAGAATATTTCATCATCACTAAAGTTGGCTCAAAATAAGCAATACAAATATTTTTCCATGATAATCATGTATATGAGCTGGGTTTCTGTTAAGTAATAATCATACATAAATAATCTGAGTTATTCAATCTATCTGCATTTTAATTAATTGGTATCTGCATGGTTTGTTCTTGGTCTTATCTACGATTAGGATGACCCTACGACTCTGAACTGGCTGCTGTTTCTGTGCTAGAATCCATGAAAATATTCATACATTCTATTTATTTATAGAATGCTCTTTTTCTACTATGGATATGATCTCTTATAGCAGTCATTATATTGAAAACTATTTAAATTTAAGCTCTGTATGAATTGTTTCTAAACTGGAATAATGATTTTCTATAAAAATTGAGAAAGGACATTCTACCTGTAATATCTCATCTATCACATACTACTGTCAGAATCTTAACACCCATGTGCAGATTGATTTATAAAATCAATTAAAACTAGGGTCAAGATTAATTTGAAATATGATTTAATCAAACCTATAAAGTTAAAAGTAATTTATTCAGCTTTTAAAAAGTGTGAAATTTGAATAGAAATCTGTAGTTTGTTTGGATAATTTCTTGCTAACTGTGAACTTATTTATGGCCACATATTATATACCCTCTCCAATAACTAAAGATCTAAACATTAATTCTGAATTAAATACATCACCATAACCACACCAGTCACCATGGAAACCAATGGGTAAATGGCATCTACGGACTAAAAGTCAAATATGGGTGCCTGTTTTGGTTTGCTGTAAGTTACAAAAGATTCCATTTAAATTAAACAAATACCTAGGGAGACTTTATCAAAAAGCTTTCTTTCAAACAAATTATCAACAAAGAATTCATCAACAAAGAATAAATTACTATAAATCTAGACAAATGGTTTTAGTCAATTACTTTATCTGAATAATGGGACAAACAAATAAAGCTGATAATTAGAGGATAAAGTTACTGATCTTTTAGGTAAAAAAATCAATTACCACATATACCCATAAAGAAACCTAACAAATGTTTATCATTAATGATGACAGGAGGAGTCAATCTTGTCAACTGGACTGGATATATGTTGAAATAATTAGAATTCCATCTCATTCCCAAAGACTTGTTCTTTTTTAAGTTTTCAATAGAATCCTTCTGATATTTGTCTGCTTCTCTTAATGAATCACCACATTGTCAGCAAAATATTTATATAACTTAACATCTATATGTGCTTTTTAGTCCTGTTGCAAACAAGACTGACCATGATTTGCAATCACATTCTATGCTGGCAGATCAGTCCATAATAATAACAAAGTACAAACACCAAGATCTGATGGTGCATTATGCAACAGAAGATTTAGGTCAATGCAGTTTGCAGTTGAACTTGTCTTATAAGCAAGTATATATTGTAGTCTATAGAGCAGATATGTATTTTTGAAGAAGAAAATTACTGCCTAACACATGGTTTAATCAGATAGTGGGGTGGTTGGGTGGTGTAATCAGTGATACAATTAATTCTTTTACTTAGAAGATATAAGTGAATTATATGTATGTACTCACTTGTAAGTCGAGTCAAACTGCAAACAACAAAGATCCCAATCTGTCAAGGCATAATACATCTGCAGATTTGGGTTTATGCTGTTTATTCCACTGATTACTCCTAACACATTGCATAGACCTATATCTGCCAGCACTTTATGGGATGGCAGATCTGTCTGTGCAGTTTGCAGTTGGACTCCTCTCATATGTGAGTATACAAGGTAAAAGTGTGATATCACAATTACATGGCCAGATCTGGAGGTGTGACTTCTAATGGTGCATTTACAGTTCAACAAATAAAAATGAAAATTAGGGAAGACTAAATAAGGGAAAATTGGCACCTACATAAGTAAGATTTTGCTGTCTTTGTGCTCATTTTGTTTGGCTCCTCAATTTGGCATCAAGCTCTACAATTGTACACCTCTTATCTAAAGTTGTCAGAGACTTTTTCTACAGAATAAATGAGATTTTTTTTTTTATCAGTGTCCATACTTCCTTCCATACATGTCAGATATATATACTATATTCCATTATTTCTCGCATTATTAAAAGGAACTTAAAATTTACCTCCTCTCTCTTAGCATAATTTTGGAATTGATTTTGCCATGTCTGAAAATGAGTGACACCTCAGTCTAGTAAAAAACATGTCATAGTAAGCATTGAGTGCCAAAATGCAAAAAAACATGTTTCTTTTCTTGCAATTATTGAAATTTCTTTGAAACTCTAAAAAAAGAAAAACAGGTTAACTACCCACCTTTAGTCTGTAGATGCCTTGTGGTTTTTATTTTTTTTTTGTTTTTATTACTAGGACAATGGATAAAATGGGTTATAACAATGTTAAACAGAGCTAAACAACAAGGAAATGAGGAAATGAACAGTGTACCTCCAGATTCAAGTTGTGTCTCTTCCCCTGAAAGTGGGAAATAAACAAAAACTGAGTGTGTTAGTTGCTACATTTGGGGAAGGGAAAGGTTTTCTTTCAGTGACAAAATCAGAATTATCTTTTGGTCTCAAAGAAAATGCAACAGACCGACTTTCTGCCACGTTTTTATTTTATTTAACATAATACACTCATTTTAATTTGGGCCCAACTGCAAACAATAAGTACCCTGAACTGGTGTCACATAAAAAGCTGGCAGATCAGGGACTACATAGCTTGCAGTTGGGCTTGTCTTATATATTGTAATCAAGTAAAACATCAACAATTAAGTCGAGGGTGTGGTTGATGAAAACACAAGCAGAGACACCAAAGTGGTTACCGAGTCATACTTCAACCAAGACTGACACAACAAAAAGGTGGGTTTTTTTTATAGCTGTCCACAATGGCACATGTCCAATAAATAGAACTGTTAACAATTTTGTTTGGCTTCCCCATTTTTCCAGTCATAAGGGTATTGGAAGCTTTAGTTTGTCTTGTTCATAGGATTATCCATCATTCACGAAGCAGTGTTGGTGAATCATGATATTGACAAAACTAAAAGGATTAAAATTTCCTACAGAGAACTGTTTTAAAAAAGAGCAAATTTATAAAGAATTTTGATTACTTGTAATTTGAAAAGTCTGACTGTTTAATAGGATTCAGCTTTTAATCAAAGAAAAATAATAGCTTTAAATTCTATATCTTATGAAAGAACCTCAGATTAGCAATAAATCAATTCGTCACTGAAGGAATGAATATGTATCATGCTAACATCTCATCTCATTAAATGCAGCAAGATATTCCTGAAACAAATGACTGAAATGTAGACATTAATACAAATAAGGATGGGATTGTCAGGAATAGTCTATGAAAACCATGCACATCTGCTATGTTCTATTGTTGAAACAATGTTCTCATATGCAATCGTCATATAGCCCTTCAACAATTTTTTCTCATGCAATAGGTCATATTTTTATAGCCTGAAACAATGTTCTCTCATGCAATTGGTCCAAATAATCCAGATCAGTTGTTAAAGAAACAAGACTGTCAAAGTAATGCTACTTTATTTTAGTTCTTTATCACTGAACAAGAAAAATAATTTAAATTTTTTTTATCTAATCAAGTTTGAGTATGCTATTAAATGCTCTCAATCACTAGATACTTTAGCATCTGTAATGGCTTGTACACTAATGATTATCATTTTGGTTTACAAAATTTAGATTATAGTTTTCTGTAAATTTCTAAGTACAGATATTTGGAAAAATTAATTATGATAACAATAACACATTTATTTGGTACAAAAAATCAGAAGAAAATACGACTGTTATGGATTTATGGTTTGTGAAAGATTAAAGGGTATGAAAATCTGCAGATACTTCATTATCTGTTTGGGAAACCATCCCTTTGGCTAATAAAAACCGAATCCATTATCTCTCATGGCAAGTGGTCTTCTCACTGGAGGGTATGTTTTTCTATTCAGATTTATTTATGCACTGATTATCTAGTCTCTCAAAAAGGGTTGTCTTTCAAGTCTTTCTGGAGAAGTAGTATATATAAATTCAGCTAAATATTTTACTCCTTCTGGTGCACTAAGCAAATAAACATTTTTATTCAGATTCAGGTCACACTTATCTTAGTCTGCATCGTGTTATGGTTAAGATACAATTCAATTTAAAAGATATATAAATTTTCTCATAAAATTCTTTATGTGACTTCAAAAAAAAAAGGCATTATAGCTCTGCCACAAATTTTCTCTAGTATAGGTATTTTGAATAAAAAACAATATTGATAAACTCATTCAATCTGATTAATGCTTTTCAGTTAATTAAATTATTCCAATGATTTACCAACATAGATTATTATCTCATCTCAACATGCAGCTGTTAGTGGCATACAAGGATACTGGAACATGTTTTAACAGCCAATCAGGTAGGTCATGTTTGCATGACAAAAAAATTAGTAAATGTAATCAAGGGTAGCTCACACTAAACTTCTCAGCATGCATTGAATGCATTAATTTCAAATGCAATTAAGTTCCATAGCATTTGCCAACAGACAGACATACGTTTCCCAAATGTTCTGTACTGTAAGCGGCTACTCCAAGGCCCAGGCCCCTTGGCTGTGTATGCTTTGATTTGGAAAATATAGTCGGTGTTCGTTTGAAGATCATTAAGGTCATACTGAACATCAGTTATATTTATTTCCTCCACGTTGATTTGGTCAGAGAGAGTATAGAAATGTATCTGGTACATCACGATCTTGCCATTGCGCAGTTTTGGAGCTGGAAGATCCCAGCTTAATCTTACACTTGTCTCAGTCAACCCCACAGATGAGAAATTCTGAGGGGCACCTTGAGGGGCTGGAAAAGGGCAGGTAATTCATAAATACAAACAAAACTTTATAAATAAAAGAAGCAGTGAAACATTCTGAGTACATTTAACAGAAAAAAATCAACAAATGGAAAAAGTGCAAAAAAATTTTTAAAAAATACCTTTTAAATTTACTGTTCTGCCTGCCATGAACATAGCAATAATTTTTAATATTTTTATCAATGGGACCTTGACCTTTGAGATAAAATCAGTAAGTATAATGCCAATTATGGTAGGATGAAGGGACAACTGGAGAAAATTATAAAGGACCGCTTTACATCATTATGCCTCCGATATTGATGGTTTGCAAAACAAAGATAATCAGTGCAGTTGACTGAGTAAATTGCTATGCATGTGATAGATTAAAAGTATTGACCAAATCATATTTATGATGATCTTGCACTGACCAATCATATTTATGATGATCTAAATTTAACTACTTAATCATTAAAAGCAAACAATTTACACAAAAATTTGGCCTCCAAATAGTGACAAAACATAAATTTTCTGTACAAAGAGAGGGAATGTCACTTTTTAAGATACCATTCACACAAAAATTTGATGCAAAATGCTATTCAAAGAGAAGACACAAGACTCCGTAAATAATATACTGCATACAGTTTTGTAGAAGCTCACTCTCTCTAGTAATTTCAGAGAGAATGGCCAAAGAATTTGACACCATCTCTAGTAATTTCATAGAGAATGGCCAAAGATTTTGACACAGTCTTTATTAATTTTCAGACAAAAGGTTTGAAAATTTTGAGAGGTACAGAAATCCCATTAAGTTCTATGATAATTCATTCCTAAAGATTTGTCTCTGGCTATATCAAGAATATAATGTTATGCTTATGTTGAATCAATCTGATTAAAATCAGATCTCCATTGTCCTATGCAAAGATCTGCAAGTGACCGAATAGGGGTCGTGTTCTCGTGACCTATGTTTTTTCCATAATTGCTATTTTTATCAGCCAATTAGATGAAGTCTTATAGCTTTGCATTTGGGAGACCAAGAATGATTTGACTCGCTTTCAAATTTCTGAAAACTGTTATCTCCATTTGCTAATTCTAAGGTCACCAGAACATGACCCCTCAGTAGTGGCTATCAGATCATGTCTAATTTGAGTCAGACTGATGTTGAATACTCATAAATCTTGTTAGTCTTACATTAAAAATGTTGCCCTGTTTATCAAGCAGAAATATCTTCATGGAACACTAAAAATAATACAAAATAAACCTAAATGAAAAAACTCAGCAGGATTGATGGGCAAGGGCAACACACAATATACTCCTGGCAGGCAACGCATGTACGCATAGAGTTTAAGGTATATTAAGCTCCTTAAATGTAAAGATAAGCGTGTTAAAAATCACCATTTGGAAAAAAAACAATTCTACATTAAAACTTAAAACAACACGAAAAGATCAAAGAAAAATAATTATTAAATTCATTAAAAGAAATATGAAATAAAAGTTTAATAAAGTGTAAAATCCTTAAAATATAGGGTCAATTTTGTTATATAAACTGCAAAAAACTTGCATTATATGCTAAAAATGAAGTGATTTTTATACATAAGAAATAGCTTATATGTCATTTCTGAACAACAGATAGCTTATATATCATTTCTGAACAACAGATAGCTTATATGTCATTTCTGAACAACAGATAATCCATCTTTAAGCTGCTAAAAAGAACAAAGCTCTTGCCTGATAAAAGAGAACAAAAAGCAGTAATATATAAGCCTGAGCATAAATAAATAAATAAATAATGATGTATAGTACATTCTGCTTGTATTTAGTAAAATTATAAATAAACAACAGAATATATATCGACAGTATGTGCAAGTAATTAATTCAACTTACTTCCTAAAAAGCCATTAGCAAAAACAATGTCTGAAATATATGGCAAATAAATACAATAAAATGTGTGAATAATCATAAAAAATTATAAATGACTTGAAAAAGGATTATAAATCATAATTAGAAAGAATCAAAAATGAGGTATTATTTATAAACTAAATAAGTCCATATGTATCCATGGAGATATTTGCTGTTACATTATCACACTTTACCTAGATATAATGTGTAACTAACTCAGTGTAAAAAGGATTGATACAGATCTGCTTTCTATAATGCCCAGACAGATCATGGTTGATGCTGTTAAATATGTAACATATGTAGAATTATTGGCACAGAATTTGATCTGCTTACACATTATGTGATGGCAGAACAAACAATTTCTGAATTATTTCAAGTGCACAATATCCCAGTGACCTCTATGTCTTTTTCCAGGCAGTAACAATAACTCTTTGTTGCAACATTAGCATTTCAACAGGAAATCACACCTACTGCATTCCTGCTTGTTCAATTAAATCTAAGATTTTAACCAGGGAGGTTATTATCAATGGATATTCTCATTATGTTACTCTTAATGTAATACTACAAAGAAAAATTATTTTGGCAGCCATTTTGATATGCTTTGTATAATGGGCTTTTTGTCCACATCTGATAATTTGGTTCATCTTAAAATTGTCTGCAAAGGCATGAGAAATAAGATCAAATATTTCTGAGCAAATCCATGAATGCTAACAATACTCCTCTTTCAAACATTACAATGAACTATGCACCTGTTTTGTCATTGTAACTGATTTTGTTTTCTAACCACCAAACAGCTGGAGGTCATTCATGGTCAAACAGTCTCCATATAAAAAAATTCTAGTAGCATAGATATCTTGGACCAAAATCATACAGATCTTTATAATGCTTCCAATGAATTCAAATGAAGTCATCTACCTGCATGCATTTCTGGCTCAAAAAGCCCCTAACCTGGTGTGCATGTGAATTATAGCTCTGCTTAGAGAATGTGGTGATCAGTTTATCAAACTTCTTGGCAAACTTGAGTAGAACTTAAAAATAACTCAAAGCGCTGCAGTACAAAATTAGTTTTTGCAGTATTCTCCCCTTTCCCCAAGTCATTCTCTTTCCTGAAAGACCTAAAGCTTTCAAAACCTTCTTGGTACTCCAGATCTCCTTTTCATAAATTTATAACATTGTGAACTGGCAACAATGACCAGTTAACTAATTCAATTTTTTTTTTTACCTTACCAGAAAATTACTAGGACTGGAATGTACAGGTAGGTACTAATTTTGAACACTTTGCAACTGGGTGAATCATGTAAAGCAGGATTGTCAAATGTATTTGATGTAAAAGTTTGAAAAGTTTTACTCCATATAAATTTGCTGCTTGAAGAATTATGGCTAAACAGATGAGAATCTGATTTAATTTCTGGGTACTTACGTCCATCTGGTGTTTCTATCGTGGTGACAGCTCGTTCACCATAGTCAACTTGATTTCTGGCCAATACTCTAAATTCATAGGTAGCACCGCGATCTGGATAGAGAGGAAATTGCATTTTATTTGTTATCTCTGTATTTATGTGTGTGTGTATGT
>QKMX01368609.1:22872-35356 GCA_003401595.1 Venustaconcha ellipsiformis | reverse complement strand
CATAATAAAACTCCTTAAACATCCTGATGATACAAACCTATTTACCAAACTTGACAACCCCTAAAAAATAAATCAGAAATTGATTTGCTTACACATAACAAACTTGACCAATCAAATGCAGGATAATCTCAATAATGTGTCGATCATACCATCTGCCAACTAGAAACTGCAAAACGTAAATGTAAATGCCTGGCTCCATGTGTAAAATCATCTGATTATGAAAGAAGGGATGAAGCACAAAAATCATGTGTTTATAAAAATGTGTTAATGAAAATTGACTATTTAAAAACGTGTAGGGAGTGCAACATAATATCTCTTATGTTCATTTATTATTCTAGTATTACTTACTTTTCTTGTCACTCTGAAGTAGTAACCAAGCTGTGAATTGCTTTCCAATTTCAATGCTTTGTTTGGCTCTAGACCCAAATCTCTAGATACCTGAAATATATCACACAAGTGTACAACTATACTACAACATGGAAGGGTATTTTGACCTTAAATGTTTAATTAGGCCTTCTTGCTAAAGAGCCTTTCTGTGCTGTGACAGCAAGTTCCTCTTCTGGTAATTTCCTGTGCTTGTCTATGAACAGGTTAAGTAGATGCAATTACAAAGTGCTTACAGATGTTTTGAACTAAAATTAGTTTGGGATGATTACAAATTCATTCAAAGACATTCTGGATTATATCACTGACATATAGCAAGACTTGGTATGTCAACCAATTCAAGACATCAGCACATTAAATATTGGAATTCACTTCTGGACTTTTTCACTTTGTATCCAAGGGAAATAAATTTGTTGAAATTTACACAATTTGCTTATTTTATTCCTTTCTCTTGCTCTTGTTGTTATGAAGTTTAATGCCATTTTTCTGCACAAAATAGGCTCCACATGGCAGCCAGAATACACCTCTCCCTTGATAAGTTGTGCACAGCAGGGTCCAAAATCAGACTGCACTATAAGTGAGGGCGTGAGTTATCGAGGGACCTCCCAAAAACCTGTTAGACATCCAGAAAACTGCAGGGTGGGGGTGGGGAGGGGTGGGGAACTGGGCTGTTTAATGGCTGAATCCTCATTTTTTAATCGAATCGAGAAAAACTGTTAATAAAACAATTTTTCTGATGAAGTTATTCGTTATTATCTATACATCACATTTATTTTCAGAATATCTAACATCTGAAAGATTGATAAGATGTCTGCAACTAGTTTCAACAACCAAACATGATACATGAAGACATTTGTGTATTACATCACAGCTTTTTGTTTTATTGATAAGACTGGTTCCTGGATTTGTAATTGTGTTTTATGAAACTAGGAGTCTTTGAAGCAGGGAACCAGACTAACTCTTGATAAGCTACCAAACAAGATTCCTTTTTATCAAAAAACATGCAACATTTATTTTGTGAGACAGTTGTCTACATCGAAACTCAAATTTGTATTTTTCAGTTAGTAAAATATATATACTCCAATTTCATTGCAAAAGTAATAGTGAAAATTTTTATCATCCTTCAGGATATCTCTACGTGTAAATTCAGGAATTCTCTNAAACTTGTTTTTCCCACAATTGTCCGTACCTGTGAAACAAAGCTCTTTATTTTACTAAGTTCTCAGTTCGCTTGGTTGCCTTGCTATCTTTAATCACATTTTTGACTGAGTAGATTAATTTATGGTAGTTTAATTAGATATGTACACAATAAAATGTATCACAATGTTGAATTAATCAACTGAAACAAGTTACCAGACATATTGACTGGTGCCTCTAGTTCTTACGTATGTATGATTTGTATGACTTTTGACCTTTTTTTTTAATTCCACCTGCTTTATTTGTTTCAAACAATGTAACTACTGTGATAAAAGAAAAGAAGGCCCAACTTTTATTTAGTGCAACAATACAACAAATGCNTCCACTAGTCCGATATCAAAACATGGTGGGCACTTACTAAGGTTCTCAGAGAACGCTTATGGACATAGCTGTTACAACAGATTGACACATTTTACATTTAATTAAAGAGGACACATTGCATTTATAATGATTACACTTAAAAGGAACTAAAAGATAGAACTAGAACAGAAATTTCAATTGAAAAAAAAAATATTTAATTGGTATTTATTCAAGTATTGCCTCCACTTGGCATGACATTTTCATTGATCAAAATGTCCTTGAATATTKTTAATCGATATTTTATAATGTTGCTTAAAATTTCCAGGTCCTATCCACCGTTTTTAACGATAAAATGAGCGATATATCAGAAGTTTTCATTACCAACTTCGATCAAGATTTTCTTCAAGTTTAACAAACAGGGATCAATATTTTTTGGTATTGTCTGGTTTAAAAACAATTAAATCCATGCCTGACTATGTGTTATAAGTGGGTTTGCGAGTTATCAGGACACGAGTTATTGAGGGAGTGGTGTAAATGGTCGAGGAATAACCTGGGAACAACAACCAACCCACAAGCTCTGGCAAGCTTTCTCATGTACCCACATCAGCTTAGCCTAATACTTGAGCCAACTTAGACAGAGGAGAGATATTATTGACCACTTTAGACCACATGGCCACTCAGGATTTTCCATTTCTTTCTGTTACATAGTCTACGACCATAGAATTGCAATAATATGAAGCTCTGCAAGATGAAAATTGACACAACAACAAAAATCTGGAATCTAAAAAGGGTAGACAACTCTTATCAAAGCAATGGAAATATAAAGTGGCATGCAACGTGAATGAAACAGTGCAAGCTAAGCAAGATGCATAATCCCCTCAAAATTAAAATGAATTGGACAAACACTCAAGTAAGGACTGATGAGATAAACACTTGGCTGATATAAAAAGGTTGTGATATGGTGAAAAGATGAAAAAGAGTGAATTTTGAGGAGTGATTTAGTGCTTGTGTACTCTGTACACTGGAGAAAAGAAAAAAAAAAAAATAAAGTATTCCATTAAAAGAGTTCAAATGGGATCAGGGTCTCCATTTCTAATGAGAGAAATATTAGTTTGGACTGGGGACTGAATTCTGCTAAAGAAAAGCAATGCAATATTAGCAGTAAATTATCAGTTGTAATGAAATCTGGATACCTGTTTTACTTTATTTTCATACTTATTTTACTTTATTTTCAAGGCCAAATAAAGAAACATGATATGATATAAGACTTACTCTGTTAAGCTGTGACTTAATTTCCTCTTCCAATTCATTCATTTTGTCTCTGAGTGCTGGTAAAGTTCAAAGAAAAGAACATGTAATAATAACAGTGCTCATTCTAAGGAAATAATTAACTATTCTTAAGTATAGTAAAACCTAAACCATGAGACAACTGTCTGAGAAGAAAACCTGTCAATAACGACAAGGTTCTTAAAACACTAGTTATATGTCATATAGTTAATGCTGCTTTTAGTTTTAACAAGTAAAATTACCTGTCATCAGATATATTTGCCCCAAAGAATAGATCTAACAAACTGAGCTCTAAACTTATTTTCCTCAAGAGAACTTGAATTAGGTCAATGGTACTAAGTCTGAACTTGGGACCCACTAAGTGCAAATCAAATGCGCTACCAAATGAGTTATCCCATTCTTCTTGCAAAAAGTAATGATCTGCATGCCAAAATCAACCTGTGGTTTCCTTATACAATAATCAGGCATCTATCTCTGATTTGTGTTGACATACACACCCAACTGCATCCCTTTCTAGCCTAAATTTTCCACATTGTGGATTTTCAGTTACTTCAATGTCTTTATATTCCTCTACAGAAAATAAAAAAATCATCAATGTGTTGATATACAAATAACTACAACAGCACAGATCTGTGTTTGTGTTTCATGTGAAACCATTAGAAGAATGAAACCCTAGGCCTGGAAAGGAAATTTTATACTAAATTATGTTTCTATGACAATACTAGTGACAACATAAGAAAATAAACTCTGCTACTTCCTTTCTCAACAGAGATGCAAAAGATATAATCCTGGCTGTTCTGGGTATGAATAATCTCTGATGGATACCACTATTTGTCAACACAGCCATTAAATATTCTTCAGTTTTTAGTAGGTGCAAAACAAGGATGCTTGCATGGATGGATTGGAATGCTTCACTGTAATGTGATATGTAATTATCATAATTTACAATAAAACTTCTTTTCTCTATTGAATGCTGTAAGGGCAATGCCTAGCTCTTTGGTTCAGGGGTTAATGAGAACTGATCACAATAACAACCGGAGAACAGATACTTTGCAGAGGAGTGCAAAAGAATCCAACCTTTAAAAGAGTATTCCTACAAAAAGCAAAGATTGTCTCTTTAGTAGAAGGATGAACCACTTTATTAACAGGAAGACAACACCACTGAAAATAGGTATCAACACAATACTGCCAGGCCAAACACTGTAGGGTTTGAACATGGGTCATGTCCTAGGAAAGATGTTTATTGAGCAAATAAACTGAAAGCAAATTTTTAAGTAAATTGTGTTCTCCAAGAATACTTATGCAGTCATTATTACATTAAGGATATCAGCCTACTACTATGTGATTCCAGCCCGACTAAACGACGTGCGACTTATTTTCTCTGATAGACAAAAAGGCAATAACTCTTGTTATTAAATAGCACTAATACTGTGCAGATGTGCCATTAAACCCTATATATACATATTAACATACCAGCCAGATTTTCATCAAAATCTGCTTTAATTACAAATTCATGATTTTCTACTTGATCTAAATCCATAGTGGTCTCCACCATTTCTTGGAACTTGGCAAAATCCATCAACAGCTCCTGGAAAAGAAAGTAGACTGTCCTCAAAATTCATAGTGGCGAGATACGTGTATTTTAGTCATTGTTTAGTGGATGCATTTGGATAATAAGTGATTTCTCTCAACCAAGTGTCAATTTCACATCTGAAAACTGATGGTAAACAAGAGTAATTGTGAGATTAAATCCCCCCCTCTCCAATGTTATACTAATACCAAATACTAAAAGTACCTTATAATCCAACAACATGTATTTTTTTGGGTGTAAACCAATATTATGCAATACTTACCAGCTACTATTGCATTCAATAGCTTTTTCAGGATGCCATGCTTCTAGTACAAGCTAGATATTCCCTACTTCAACCAGTAATTTGAGGCTCAGAATGGAAAAGAACACGAACCCAGTCTGATTCCTCAGTCATAGCCAACCTACAGAATACCATCCTCTTTTGCCTTGGACCTTGATTACAGGACATCAAAGTGGGGTGGGAGGAAGGAATCTTGTACTAGTATCAGGCAAATATTAAGTAGTCTGTTTTACCCTCCCACCCCCACTACATTTTAACAACAGTAACATTACAAACTAATAATGCACAGCTAGGAAGGAGGCTGACAGCTCCAAACAATTACTTGTAACTACCCTTATAGAAAGGAGTGTACTTTCGCAAATGAATCCAATGACTTAAGTCCTTCTCTCTGGAGTGCCAAGATCAAAATAAAAGGATGAAAAGGTAGTGTGAGGCTGCTCTCAAAATGTCATCCAAAGAGAAGTGATTCAAGTAGGTCCAAGGTGCATCAATTGCACTTACCTTACGGGATTAAATTCTAGTGATCCCTCTCAATATGTGACAGATAAGAATTTTTTATATAGAGAACAATCAACTTGGAAATGGTGGCTGCTGAAATATTCCAGATACTCTTGAGAGCATCCAACACTACCTACACTTTAGATGAAACCAAATAAAACGCTAAGGTCCTATTTGAGCAAAAAAGCCCATCTTTATCATCTCCAGCACAGATATGATGGAGTAGGTGACTTTCAATAGGAACTGGAGCTTCTATGGTAGCTGATTCTTAGCCAGACACCCTGGCTGGCAAAGAAGAGAAAGGTTTTAATTAATGAGAAAGATACTGGTCTCTGTAGCTCAAATACCCAAGACAGAAAAACAAGAGCCAGAACATTCCCTTTCCTTGAAAAGGAAGAGAATCAAGTCATCAACTTCATTTAAAGGTGAACAGTTAGTATCATGTTTCATACTCCACTAATTAGTGAATATTCTCCACTTCACATAATAAATGCTGTAAGTGGATTGCTTCATAGCCAGGTCTATGCAATTGCCAACTGTGCTAAAAAAAACTGGTCTTGACAGATCATTTAGGATGAACTGAGTGTAAAGAATCTGAGGATGCTGTGTAGCAGGCAACAGCAAGTCCCTCTTCTGTGGTAATATCTATGGTTCACTTACCAACAAGTCCAGCATGTCATTCAACAGTGACCACTGGAATGCTCTAAGGATGAACTGAGATGTGAATGTGTATGGTTTTTTTTGCAGAAAGTCAAAAAAGAGGATAGTATTCCATGTTTGCTAACTAAGGAATCATACTGAGATCATTTCCCTTTCAATTTTGGGCCATCAATCATTAGCTGGATGAGGGAATATTCATCTTGGACTGGGGAAATGGTGTCCTGGAAAAGGTAAGCAATATAACAGTTGCAGGTAATGTACCAATGTTATTAAATTTATTTACTACTCAAGCTAATCTATTTTGATGTTAACAAAAAAACACAAAGAATGCAGAAAATTCTTTGTATGAAAATACCTCTATACAACTTGCTTGACAGTCTGGCTTTTATGATCAGCATAAAAAAGATGTTTACAGACAGACATAGCAGCATTATACCTTTATTACATACTTTGGGGAGTGGGGTAAATGATTTGATAGGTGAATATGGATAGTTAAACATTCTGTAGACTAGAGATTTTAACATCAGTAAAAGTAACAATCAATTATATCTTCTTTCTGATCCATTATGTTCCATTATTTTTACATCTGAATAAATGAATAAATAAAATGTTTGTAATCATGAATGCTGAACTATGACAACATTATGTTTGCAAAAGAACAAGATGTGTAATGTACGTGCAAGCAGATCTGGGTCTATGCAGTTCGTTAGGAGTAATCATCAGTACAATGTGTGATGCCAGATCAAGGTCTATGTTGTTTGCAGGACAGGACTCGACATAGCAGCATAATCTGTCCACCATTCAGGAAATTCATCTATGACTTAACTTGAATGAGATTTTTCTATGACAACTTTTCTATATCGTACAGTCACATCTGAGAAATGTGGCTTTACCAAACTTTTTATGAAAACTTTTCTACATCAATTACAGTTGAGAAATGTAGGCTTGTAAAAGTTTCTATGACAAATTTTCTAAATCATAGTCACATTTGAGAAATGCAGCTTTATCAAAGTTTTTATGACAACTGTTATATATCATAAATTCACATCTGCGAAATTTTGTTTTTGTCATAGTTTCTATGACAACTTTTCTATATCAGACAGTCACATCTGAGAAATGTAGCTTCATCAAAGCTTGATGGGACTTTTGGGATTCATTACAATATTTAGAGACCAAACATCAATTTTTATTTGAACTAAAGAAAACCTGCAGGCCAGTACTTTGACTTACTTTGGCAGGGTTGGTAAACAGCTCCATCAGAAGGCCTCTGTGCTTGCCCTGATGTTTCTCTAGAGTTTCCAGAAGGTATGGCATTTTGTCGATAGCCTGGTAAACTCTATAGCAGTCCTGAAAATTCAATGGGAATAATGTATTTTTCCCCCATGTAAATTGTATATTACTTTCACTGACAATAAGCTCTGTCATTCCACAACAGACAGTTTATACCATGATAAATGTAGAAAACACAAAATTTAACTCTTAAATACACCATTGTTCTTGAGCTACAATGGTTACAAGCAACATCCCACCCAGGTAATTAATTGTTAAGGGCTATAAACTATAAAAAAAAAGTCATGGACAAGACACTCAAAAGGGTGTTTGTTAGGTGTGTTGTGGATGGAAAGTTAGTGAAAAATCTTCATTGGAAAATGTTTCCTCACATATTTGCCTAGATTTCTGAATTGCAAATACCGTCTTCTTACTTTAATATTTGCGGAACATGAGTGAACTGTGTCATGAAAGAAAATAATATGGGACTGGAACCCCATTCAAATTAAATAAATCTTACTGAAAGGAATAGTCTGGTGATAATAATTTATTGTGAGTAAATTATGTTTCTTTAAGAATACTTATCCAAAGACAATTATTCCTACTATTACCTTTTGAATCCAGTTTTCCTGGAATGATGACAATTTTGTCAATCCAGTCTATATACCGTGTATCCATTACCTCCTCTATGTGGCTATCCATCAACCTGAAGTTTACCAGTTTAAACAGAGTAATACATCCACATTGATTATTGCATCGGAAGGGAGGTGAGAGGGTCTAATAGTAATGTGATGGGACAAGTATTCTTAAAGAAACATAATTTACCAAAAATATTTATTCTCTATGTTGAATACATTGCCCAATCACGTTGACATTAAGAGAAAAGATAATAGGAGCAGAAAACACACGAGTATCCTACCATTATTAAAGATACCATTTAAAAAAGGGCTGGATTGTGTATGTGAAGGAAAACCACTCTCCTAACATGAAGGCAGTATGACCAATTGTCACACAACCTGCAATGGCAGATGGATATAAGCAAAAAGGACCTTTACTCACTGAGCAAAATTCCATGTGAATCCAGAAAAACAGTAAACTCAAATAAAGTTGTGCTGATCAAACAGTTCTTGTCTGTGGATGCTAGGAATTCAAGATAGAACTATATAAAACAAAAAGTTATGTTGAGGAAACTACCCACTTTATCCAAAATGCAGTTGCAACCTCTTTTCCAGTCTTTAGGAAAGAAAAAGACAATTGAGTCCACGACCCTTCTCCACGCATTTCTACCTGAAAGTATGTATTGGACCTTGTATTGCTGCCTCTATCAATATATCAACCAAGATGAGGATTCAGATGAACATTTTCTAGCTACAAGCAGACAACAACCAATTCATAGATATGAAACCCAATGACATCATTTTTACCATGCAACCATCTGATCTGAACAGTTTGGGTCCATAAATAAAAGGCAGGCAACTCACCAAGCATGTCAAAGCCAAATTTACTAGAAAACATGTTTTATCTAACAGTAGTTTCAGCAAGTTTCTGGTTAAAGGGGTGAACTTGCATAAACTGAGCCAAGTCAAAATCACTGATGATTCCTCTTGGGAAACAAGGAGAATGATCTGGCATTATTGATGTCAGAATTGTCCATTTAAGTCCAATGGTAACTTGCTTAAGCCTATATTGTTTCTACCATGAATGCCTGAATGTACTGGATATCATGGAGTTATTGCCAGATGTTTAGAGCATCCAACTATTTTTTTCAAAAGGTGAAAAAATTCTTTGAGAGATTGTGCAACTCAAAAGCAACAATCGTGTTGCCTGTGCACATGTCCTTGAAAACCTGCCACATTCATTGTAAAGTGGAGGGCCTTGATATTTGTCCATGGTTCAAAATATCTGTATGCCAGTCTGTCCAAACTGAAGTCAGGTGTGAAGAAGAGATGACACATCCCATGTGAACAGACTGGGCTTTGCTGGGGTCATCCATCATTAGATCGTTCAATCAGAATATCCCATCTGATAACTTAATTGCATTGCAGTTTGTCCCCTCATTTTGTATTATCATCAGCACCAGACAGTAGGAGTGTAGGCCCCAAATCCCATTCCATCTGACAAACAGCATCAACAGCGTGGGCTCTTGGGTCCAATACTTTACGCAGCTAGGTAGGCAAATTTTGTATTATTATTTGTAACAAACAGCAGGAGTGTAGACATCGCCTCAAACCACATTCCAGCTGACTGAAAGAGTGAAAATTGTTTGGTTTTCTGGGTCCGAGACTTGAGGAAAACTGCAGTTTTTGTATTATCCTCTGCAAAAACCAGTAGACATGTAAGAATAGCTTCAAATTCCATTCCAATAGACTGAAAGAGTGTCCATGGACCGAGACTCGAGACGAAGGCAGGCATTTTATGAGTCCAACTCGTCAAAAAATGTTTATCATTGGACGAACCCAAGTGCACAAATCTGCTGAAAGACTGACCAATGATTGGGCCATTGTGTGTGGATAAAGCGGCCTCTTCCCAAAAATCAAATTGGTTGGGACACTGAACCTGCTATGAATGTGTCTGATCTGAAAAAGTTTTGTCATTCATGAAGGGCTGGATTTTGAGAGGCAGTTAAAAGGTAGTGGAGTATGTTTCTTAATACTGATGTAATCATGAAATGAATTTGACAGAAATGACAAAATCAAATATTGTACATCATTCTTACACATCTAAGTTTTAAAATGCTTTCTGACTGGGCACACAAAACAGCTACAAATTTAAAAATGCTTTCTGACTGGGCACAAATTTAAAAATGATTTCTGAATGGGTTAAACATATAGCCCTGAAAATTTAAATGATTTCTGATTGGTCAAACATAAAGCCCTGCAAATTCAAAATGATTTCTGATGGATCAAACAAAATCCATGCAAATTCAAAATGATTTCTGATGGGTCAAACAAAGTCCCTGCAAATTTTAAAAGATTTCTGATTGGTCAAACATAAAGCCCTGTAAATTTAAAATAATTTCTGACTGGTCAAACATAAAGGGTTGCTAATTTACAATGATTTCTTCTGATAGGTTAAATGTAAAGCCCTGCAGAAGTAAAACCAGAGAAATGCTGCCAGAAAAAACGGATGTTATGATCTGATGATGCAGTACCATGCAGAAAGATATAATGGGTTATTATTTGATAAAATTTTCTTAAGTGTTACAACTGCATTCATTTCTGTTAAATAAAAAAAATAGCGACAACAGCCACTTTCCTTTTATGCCTCCTAATTATTACAACAAAGGCATTCAATTATAAAATAAAATTCATTTTCTTTGGCTCCAACAGTTTCCAATTTAATGCCAATCAGCTGAATTAACTGATGAAGCATTGAACATCACAAAAACCTAACAAGGTTGACAGTAACTAAAATACAGATGGTTTATTTATTGTAGTATAAACTGCCATTCTTCTTTGTCCCTCAACTGCAAAATTATATACCTGTAATGTGGCTCTTTTCCTCTGGAACTTTTTGGCCAGTCTCTGAAAGTCAGGAATTTTCCGCAGTTGTTCCTCCTGAAGTGTCTGACGAAGTTCTGTATCCTCTACCAATGCCTCAACCACATTCAACCTTTCCTCTAGAATATTACATATGGACCTTTCTATAATTAGGCAATAAATACATCAACAATGCAAAAATGTTGCCGAGGAAAGATTCTATAAAGCTTTTCCTTTGATTAATGTTTCTTAGACTAGATTAAACAACTGATTTGAAACAACAACAAAATAACTAAGGGTTCTTAAATTTTCACTTTTAATTATTTTTTATTTTTGCAGTTTAACAGCAATTTTAACATATGATAGGCCAAACATGGCAACCAGCATATATGTCGAGACCTGGAAAACACAGGAAGAAACAAAAATGTCAACCAGCTGGAAGCTATTAAACTTTTTCACTTATACACACTTGGGCTAGTGAGCTGTAAAGGCAAGCACTAATCATTTGGCTAGCAGAAACTTCCAGCATTAAAGGTTGATAGTTTGTTTGCTGCTTGGTTTTAATGACAAATGTAACTCACTATAGGCTGTATCATGCCATGGGAGTCAAGTGTTTTTCCCATGGACACATCAAGACTGCCAACCTGGGCTGATCTAAGCAGGTACTAAACCCATGACCTCTGGATAACGGTTGAAGTACTAAACCCATGACCTCTGGATAACGGTTGAAAAGATACTATGCATTTATCTGCTAAAAAACTTTGCATCCTGTATATTAACAGGACCTACAAAAATAAATTCTGCAGTGTTCGAGTCACAGAAGAGTTTGCAGGTAAATGCAGTTTTGAAGAAATCTGAGAAACCCTTTAGAATTACGGAATTTTGGGTGTAAGGGTTATTTTTCTTTTCCTTTCTTATTTTATACATACCTATTTTGTTGATATCCACCAGTGGCTGTTTGACCCACTGACCAAGTAACCTCTGACCTTGTGGTGTCCGACATTTGTTAAGAAGCCCAAGAACACTCTGGTTTTTATTTCCTCCTAAAACAAATGAGAAAATAACAAGCCAAAGTAGATCTGAGATCACTCACCTGATTTACAGATGCCTAATACATCAACAGGATGCTGTTTGTAGACATTTCTTTCAAAACTGCTATGTATGCTATGACAGTAAATGTCAAGAGGTTTTTGTATCTTCATATTTGATGGCATATTGAAAGGCCCCTAAACCAGAACACTGTCAAAATCAGTTAAATTCTGTACAGCATCTGTATGTTTGTGTTTTTAGCATCTGCAACTTTGATGAAAGCCCCCATGCTAGTACATTTCTGTCCAATCTGCAATGTGCAATTTTTTGAGAGCAAGTCCTTTAAAGTATTTTATTTTTTAGTAACAATGGCCATAGTGGATGTCAGATTAGAATCATTTTATAAATTTGAAAGTCTTCATGCAAAGTTGCCTTCTGTCAAGATTGGTCTTTTCTATTTAATGGTTTTTGACAATAACATTTAAGTTTCCCTACTTTTAACCCATTTTA
>QKMX01368602.1:9359-21502 GCA_003401595.1 Venustaconcha ellipsiformis | reverse complement strand
AGATGGCAGTGATTCGTAAAGGAGAGTGCTTTAGACCACTCAGCCACTCGGGGCCTCTGGTCCATCTGATTTGTCCAGTTATGCATTACATTAAAGGTCAGTGTGGTAGCGGCATACAGTGTAATTACCCTGCTCCATCATACTTGTTAAGTATTACATTTTAGGTCAATGTGGTAGGGAATTTGTGCTCTATGAACACATTTTTGTTCTAAACAAGCAGCAAAAGTTACACATTTTAGCCTCTGGACTCAGGGAACAAGTAAAAATTTATAAAAAAATGAAGCTGATTTCAGAAGATCTTGTGTTACCTATTTTCTTTGATTTTTCACTACATACAATTTTCATTTTATGAAACATACTTCACTCAGAGTTGGATTATGTACCTATTCAAAAAATATTAAATCTAAAATAACTAAAAGGACACAGATTTATATACTGTTAATGTTAAGTCCATTTCCCTATTGCAAAGTATTTTGCAAATCTGTACTGAGGATATCTTTATCTGACAATACCCCAAACATTTTGATAAATGTATTAGGTTGACCCCTTGTTTCATCATGGGAGAAATAATGTTGTATAAATTATCACAGAGTTTCAGGAATTGGCAGGAAATGGTAATTATTATTCTTGAGATGATAATTATTATTGATAATGGAAAGGCAAATAATGTTTATTCATGACACAAAACCAAAAATCCTGTTAAGATGCAACATTGATTCTATATCATAACACTTTTCAAGACCTTAGAATTTAAAATTTTAAAGACTTTATTTGTTATTTCCATTACTTAAACTTCAAATTTATAAATTTGACAGAAAATACTTCCTGCCAATTATTCAAATTGCAAATAATATCAGAATAATACAAAACTCCACACCCAATCTTCAAACATGCAAGTCATATCGGCATGATTTAAGAGATAAAAAGCCTAAAAATAAGTACAGGTTCTACTCCATTTCCAACAAAAAAGTATTCATCGATATGACTATTCAAAATTTCAAGTTGGATCATATTCAGTCATTACTTGGTACAAAAGGACCTGTCTTAAACCTGTCCCACACACCTCTTGAAAAGTACAACTTAATAGTGGAAAATTTTGTTTTTTTTAATGACATATCGGAAACCTTGAAGCTTTTTTAACATATCAAAAATACCTTTTTGATCAGCATAGAAAAGTCATTTACTTGATAATTTGATGGTAAGATTATTTCTAAACTCATGCTTTGGAGCAAACAGCAAGTAATAACTGCTTTGCGGTTCATACAGAACTAAAGATCAGTTAGCCGATTCTTTTTCATAAGCTGATCTTTCACAATCTACCATACATACCCTCTTTTGAGTCCAAAACAAATATAAATTGCTTCGTGAAATAGCCAACCAGTACGTTACAGAATTGCAACTGAATTTCTTAATTTGCCAGATTTAATGCTTATTGAGACATAGATTATTAAAGACATTACACACATGTTGTTTTCAAATCTTTCAGTCTCAAAAAGTGTAGACTCTGGATTTTTATAAGCATGAATATGGTATCTGACTATTCTTTCAGACCCATAATTCCTCTTTATGTCCAGGAGTATTCAAGACCCTGTGATCTCTGTGAAGTAACAAAGCTTTTCTTTCCCTGTTTACCTGAGTAAATGTGGAAATGAATGACATCTGGCAACCATCCAAACAGAATTAAAAGACTGGGATCTTAGCAATATTACCAAACTTCTGCACAACAAAAACTAGCTTTTCTGACTATCCGACCTGATCAATATATGTACATAGGCAAATTGCTGGCTACGGTCAAACCTATCATGTTTTCATGATCTTATCTGTTGTATGATATTGATAGCAAATTCTTATCACATCATTTTAACTAACTAAAGCATACCATCAAACAATGGTAAATGACTTTTGAAAGAGGTAAATACAATCAAATACAAATTGCTTAGTATTGTGGATATTACTAGCAGTAAATTCATCAAAGTCCCTGAATTTGAATTGAAAATACAGATATTGTTCTCAATTTGTGATTACCTTGTATATAGTTGTGTATGTTTCTAAGGTGCTTTAAGCTTGATATGATGTTATGTTTGTATGTTTATTTAAGCTGTAATCTAGTATCTTTTGCACATTATATGTTGAAAAATGTCCGATGAATGTCTTGTCATCAAATCATTGTGTTCAGCAGAATTCATATTTTCTCATTCACATAAACATTGATCAGGATCTATTATAATCTTTAAGCCCTGTCAGGGCTTTTGAAAACAATGTGTTAATGATATTACTTGCACAATAGGGAGATAATAAATTCTCACACAAATTGGGTTATCCGATTTTAAAGCTGCCAGAATATGTATGACATTATTTCCTATAATAAGAAAGCATGTGCATTTGTCCTGCAGTTACTTTGTGAAGAAAATTCAAATACTGTAAATACCTGTAAAAGATGAATCTGACTGAAAGCTGCACAGATGCAGATCTGCCATTAAATAATGTGCCAGCAGATTTTGATCTGTGCAGTTTGTTACAAGTAATCAGTACAACAAACAACATAGACCCTAATCTGCAGGTGCATCATGCTACAGCAGGTCAGGATCTTTGTTGTTTGCAGTTTGATTAGATTTATAAGTATATACGGTACACCATGGATGACCATTCTTTGTGAAATGTATTATTTTATGATAAACCTCATCTGGACATTAAAATCTCCAAAACCCAATACTGAAGGATGTAGGTGTAGTTTGAAATATTCTGGACTGTGTATATTTAATTATCTATCTCTAGAAGTAAATTAAGTCTGTAATATTTTTAAGTTATCATTAAAAATTACTATCTCTAGAAGTAAATTAAGTCTGTAATATTTTAAAATTATCATTAAAAAATAATTTTTTTGCAAGCATAATATTTAGTTCATTGTTATTTTTTCTTGATTGCTTTTATGTTTGTTAGTGTATAACACATTCTTGTTAATGCTATTTTAACACTGTTGGGTTACAGTACAGTACAGTACAGTACAGTACAGTACTCCTTTACTATAACCCTGTTCATATTTTTCATATAAGTTTACTATCTTAGGTGAGGGGTCTTATGCTGATGTATATAGTATGTATTATTACTATTGTATAATTTAATTCAGGATCTTTCCTACCTTATTAAAAAGGGGACCTTACCTACCTTATGGAAGGGGCCATGTTATACTAAGATGAATTAAAATGAGGACCACTGTGGTTGTTGATACAGTCTTATTCAGGAATTATTTTGTGCAGAAAACTATTTTCCATGTTCAGATGATATGAAAATATGAGCTCAACTTATATCATGCCAGGTTTGTTAATGATACTAACATTATTTAACTTTTCAAAATTGGCTTTAAGTATATTTAAAGCATCAAAAGTCAGTTTACTTGTTATTTCTGCTTGAAACATTTGCTTGATTTTTTTTATCATACATAGCTGCTATGTAGGAAGTTGTTAAAAATTAATGTGATTGGAGCAAAGGTCCTCATCCTGCTAAACTGTGTACAATAATTTAAAAAAAATAGCCTGTTTGTAGCAAAGGTCCTCATCCTGCAGAGTCAGTTATCATCATCCCACTTTATGGTGCTGAAATATATTTGAGTGATTTATTTTACTTTGAAAATTTTGAAAATATTTTCTTTCATAATCTTGTACCCAGTGTCTAAGTAGTGATAGCCATTTCAGGATGAAACATTAGTCTAGAAATGACACTGCAGTTTTAATCATCAACTGTCTAAATTTCCTCACAGATGGAACTCAAATAACATTAAGTCAACATTATTCATGAAATAAATGTAATTGCTTTGTCTGATTTATTTAGATCATTTAAAGCTTAAATGCATAGAATTATTTAGCTGGCCATGACGTGTACATGTAATAAATAAACGTCCATGATTTTTTTCCCTTATTGGTCCTATTTAGCTCAAATGCAAACTCAGTACACTCCCCCTAAGAAAAACAATGGAAACAACATGTACTTATGATTTGGGTCTGCTTTGTGATAAACATATTTACAAGTTGACTTTGATTCTTGCTGTTAAATCATACATTAAAATCAACTAAAGTCTGAGACAGCACAAATTAATTAAAGTATGAAAATATAAAGTATGCTATTTGTGAACCACAACAAAAACCAGTTGCCAACAAAAATTTGTATGATGCCTGTAGCAGATTTAATTATTTCACATATGAGTTATCTCAAAAATTCAAAACATTTCCAAAATATTTTTTCTTAAATTCAGCATTGATTAAACAGATCCCTAATTAGCTTTGAAGTTCTAATAAGCCCAAACAATACATGTTTCACTTTATTAACACTTAAACAAAACTGATTCCTTGAGATTCAAGCACATGTATTTTGTCTTGCAGAAAAACCAGAGACAGTTCAGCCAGCTGAGGGCCAAGTACTTTGTAAAGTTTGTGGTGACATAGCCAATGGGATACATTTTGGAGTTAACACATGTGAAGGATGCAAAGTAAGTTTTTTAATTGCTGTTCTATAAATTATCATGACTAATTAGAGACTGGTTATCTCATCTTCATTCTTGTATAAATCAATATATGATTCCCATACTAAACTACATATACAGTGATCATAGGATTGAATAGTGGGGTGAGAAGATATTTGCTGTTTGGCTTTCTAGTAAAAGCTACAACCATAATTTATTTCTGCTAGCATTTGAACTGACCATCTTAAAAGGTGCTAATCTAGAACACTGTTGTAATTCATGTGGTTTAAATTTGTTTTTTTTTTGTATAACTGTGGTTGCATAAAAAAGATCTATTCATAAACTTAATATTTCAGTTTTCAGTAATATATTATTAAATCAACATTTTAAATGATTTATTTCCCTGATTAAGCTGATTTTGAACTCATTTGGTCTGTACTCCCCAAAAACATAAGAATATCATCTTCCTTCTCCACTGTGTGGGAGGACATTGAAGACAAGGCTCAAATGTCTTAATCACCCATGATATTTTGTTATGATAAATGTTTTCCTATAAGTAGCTCTATGTCACTTTTAAATTTGAAAAGAAACTTGACAATAAGCTCTAAAAATCAAGGATTTTGTTTCACTTATCTTTGTATCATTTCAAAGATTAGAGAGTGAAGATTAATGTGGAAAAAGTAGCAGACGCCACCATGTTCTAGCAAGCAATACCCCTATTATCACAAATAAATCAAAACATGTCATGTATCAGTTTCATGTCCCATTTTGTACCAAAGAAGATATTATTACAATCAAATAGTATCTGTGGCAACGTGTAAACAATTTTGACTCTGGTTGATGTTATGAATTTTATTTTTGCTGATTAAGCTAAATGATGCTAATGATACCAAGCAGTGGTATACGAGGGGTGGATCTAAAATATTAATTTTTATTCAACATAAAATCCAACTTGTTGCCATATGTACTCACTTATAAGTCATGTCCAACTACAAACTGCACAGACCCCGATTTGCAGTTGCATAATGTGCTGTCAGATCTGGTCTGTGCAATTTGTTTGGAGTAGTCAGTAGAACAACCAAAATAGATCCTGATCTGCTGGAGTATTGTGATGTGGCAAATCAGGGTCTTTGTTATTTGTAGTCTGACTTTACTTATAAGTGAGTACGGATGGTAAGTTATAGTATGTTTGGGTTTGATTAAATTATCTTAATGTGTGTAATGTACAAACTCCATTTACTGGCTAGCTATCTAAATTACCTTCTAAAAAAAGAGAGTACATACCATTACATTTTTTTTTGTACTTTGAAGGTTTCTTTTATAATATTCAAATCTGTCCAATTTTGTATGTTGGAGATTTGCAGTCTGAGTGAAATGGAAAACTACTGCCAACTTCTCTAAATGGTCCCATCTTAATGAAATGTTAAGATTTTTATCCCTAATTATTTAACAATTTTGCACATTTTGACATTTTACAGAAAAATTATATTTGTAAGCAATATCCAGCACCTGTTTAATATTAAATAAATTTATACCAATAACCAAAACTCACCTTCACATCCATCTGCATTGCTGTTATTATTTGGTTATTATTCATCCATTGGGATTTCCTAGCTGACTCATTTTTTTTTAAACTTTGATAATTGATTATATATAGTAACTCATCCTCATATGTGATACACATCTGAATTGTTATTTGTAATATAACTTAAATACACAAATCACAATTTGTAAACATCATGAAAAGAAGAAAAGTTGTTTATTATTTGTACTTTTTCTGCTGGAATAAATCATTATTCCACTAACCAGTCACTGGCTCAAAAGAGTACATATGTTGTTTGAATTGGTAAAACCTCATCTTGTGTTTTGCTGTTGTTGTTATGGTAATATTATCACATACAATCTAATTATCTTGAGTAATATCATTTATTAGAAAAGGAAATGATTCTGCACACGATAGGTATTGGGCATAGATTAATGACTTGGTTTTTCTGCAAAAATGTCAACATGTGCAAACTTGTTATCAGATTTGGGTTACATACTATTAAGATGGGGGCTTTTTGAAAAGTTGGCAGCAGTCATCCTGAACAAACCCTGTCGCTGTCATTCATTTTCCTATCAGATTAAAATGCAAAAGTGTGTTTGGACAGAGTTTAGTATTTCTTCCAGGAGATGCTTAAACAAATCTTGGTACAAAAGTAGTTAATCTGCCTGGAATCTGATGGTTTCCAATTGCATCTTAGTATTGGTATTGATTTACTATCTATTATGCACCTCACAAGGTTGTGTATTCTATAGAATTTGATAATATTGATACCTGTTTTTATTTCATTTTGCTATGTCATGATTAGCATTGAAATTTAATCTCCCCATAATCTAGCACAATGAATTCAGTAATGTTAATCACAATAAAAGCACAGCATACTGAACACAGTAAATGATATATACTCTCTCATAAAACAAGCCCATCTGCAAATTGCACAGACACATATCTTCTGTCACATAATTCACTTGCATAATCTGGATCTGTGCAGTTTGTTAGGAGTAATCACTAGAACAAATAATATAGACCCTGACCTGTAGGGGCAATATGCTATGGCAGACCAGGAGTTTTTATTATTTGCAGCTAGACTCTACTTATAAGTGAGTATATGTACTCAGATCTGCTGGCAATGTATATATATTGTTACCATATATACTCATGTATAGGTTGAATCCAGCTGCAAACTGCACAGACCCGGATCTGCCAGTATTAATCAATACAACTGATCTTCCAGAACATTATGCAATGGCAGATTAGAGTTGATGTTAGGATTAACCAGTTGAACATAGAACATAGACCCTGATCTTATATTGAAAAATTAAGTTGCTACACCAGTAGGATACAAAGATCATATTGAAAATTTAAGCTATTACACCAATCACATAAAAATATTGTACTGAAAGTTTAAGCTTGTACATCAATGTGATACAAATGTTATATTGAAAACTTAAGTTCGTACCCCAATAGCATAAAAATATATGGAAAATTTAAGCTGGTATAACAATAAGATAAAAAATAATTGATTAAAATTTAAGCTGACACTTTTATGTTTCCTGCAGCTAATAATTCAATCTTGAGTTACACTTTGAAGTTTGTATTGTTTTTACCTGTATATGATACACTGAAATGAAAGCAACATAGACAAACATCTGTCATTACATAGTGTGTAAATCATGGTATATGCTCTTCAATTGATATCAAATATAGATCCAAATCTGCTTGTTCTTTGTGCAAAGGTACATGGGGGTCTATTCTGTTCCATATCATTTGGCTGCAATTTAACCACATACATCATTGGGGTATAACACAAGCATATTTGATCAAGAATTGTACTCTTTGTATTCCAGCTGGATCACATTTCATTTAAATTGAAAGTTCTTTTTTATTTGACCTGCAGCCAGTATTTCAGTCTTGGCATTTACAGCTGCCTTTATTATGCAAACTGCCATGAAAAATGATAATTTATCATATTTCAGATTCATTATATTATTTGACAAGGAAATAAAAGTGATTGTAATGTAGAATAGTGCAGTCACACTTCTGTGTTCCTCAATGCATTATTACATTGCATGAATAAAAAAAATAAATAAAATAAATAAAAGAATAAGAGGAATCTTTTTCTTCTAGATTTTTTAAAAACAAATTGTGGCAGATTTGATGATTAATGATTGTATATATAAAAAAAATGCTGAGTAATGAAGATAATAGTTATTTAATTCCAGTCGTATGTTTAACCAGTTTGAAGTTATTGGCCACAACAAAATTAGAAGCTTACTATGAAAGCCAAAATATCTTTCTTAAATAAGCATTCTACAGAAATTGAAAACATTTAGTACAATATTAGTTAGAATGATTAATTGACTTTCTTTTAACTTATACCTTATTTGATCATTAAAATTAAAAAATTGAAAATTTAACATTGGATAAAATTAAGAGTACAAACATTTTTGTCTTATTTCAGCGAATGTGTTTTGTGAATCTATAATTTAATTCAAAATGAAATCTCAAGATTTTGCTCATTATTATTGCAGAAATTCTTCCGACGAGGTCTTGTGGAAAATCAAAGTTATGTCTGCAAGAGTGAGAAAAACTGCACGATTAATCCACGCAATAGAAACAACTGTAGATTCTGTCGTTATAAGAAATGTTTGGAGGTTGGGATGTCCCGAGAAGGTAGTGTATTTCACAGGGACCATTTTATTGCTGTATTTTTTTTATTTTTTACTAGTTGAATGGTTTTTACGTGATCAGAACTACAGGCATACAAATTATCTTTTGATTTATAAAGTCTTTTATTGTTGTTTGTGGATCCCATTAATTATTATAAATGTAATAATAATAAAACTAGATAAAGTCAAAATTAGATGTGTTATCTGTGCATGGACATAACTAAAAGCATTTAATTAAATAAAAATAGGTTCATACAATTCATTAACAGTAAACAAAGTTATTGAATATCATGCATATTTTATAATGAGCCATTGTTCATGATACTAGTTGGATAACTTAATTGCATGGTTCTTCAGAAATGATGCAAGGAAATAAAAATGACAGATAAAGGGAGACAAATCTAAAATGTCAAAAATATGGGAGATAAATCTTGGACTATTCAAAGAATAATAAAACCAATAAGTAATGCATCTCAGTGAAGAATATTTTAAAATGAATATTCTTTGCACTGAATAATAATGATTGAAGAATAATTTTGTTGAATTTTAAATATAACAAAGAGCAATATAGAAATGGAAAAGTAAGTTGTGAATCTGAATGAATCAGTCTGGCCCTGAATATTTAGGATTGTAGTGTTTGTAAAATAAAAACCATTTATATGAATGCACCTCTGATTTGGCAGATTTCTGCTTAGTATTATAGCAAAGCAGTACTTTAAGCCCAATGATTAATATGTAATATAATTTTCACACATAACATAACTGAGCTCTTTTATTACTCTGTCATTAATCTATAGAAGCTCATTACAAATGGGTCAAGTGTATGTGAATGACTGAGAATTCATTAATAAAAATAATATTTCTACTCTGGAATACCTGTAAGTCACACATAAGTACAAAGTTTTAGAAAGGTACTTTTTAAAATTAAATCCATCTGATGTGCATTGAGTATGTCTAAAGAAGAGCAAAATTTGATGATGGAATTTAATGGATTCAAAATATTATATAAATATCTTTTGCAGCTATTAAAATGGGCCGACCAAAGAAATCTGAGAGTGCAGAAAGTGCATCATATTCATCAATAATGAAATCTGAAAGTGGTCTGGATGAGTCCTCAATTTCAAATGACAGATTGTCTATTCCTTCATCTAACTGTTCAACATCATCTTCTACATCCTTCAGCCCTAGAGAGCACCTTGAAGGGAGACAAATCAGCTCTGACATGCTGGGAAAAGGATCCCCAGTCAATAAAGTACCTCACATCAAAATTGAGGAGGATAGACAAATTTGCAACTATGAAAACAAACTCGACAATGGGAATTTTTCTTCCCTGCATTCTATGCCTAGCACTACAACAGAAAATTGGACTTGTCCACCAAATCAGATGGATACATCAACTTGGAATGGACGGCAATCTCGATGCCCAGCTTCTGCATGTACATCCTCAACATGTTACAGTGACCGCCAATTCATGCCAAACACAGCCACCACCAATATGACATCAGTGCCCACTTCCCTTCAGCAGCCAATGTCCTCAGAGGATTTCATTGAAGAAGACATGGATGAGATCCTGAAATTACTTCAGAATGATAATCATGTTCAAAATAATAAGACTGCCAACCAGCACTGCTGTTGCTCAAACTGGAGCATGACCAAAAGAGTACGATGTGAAAGCCACTACATCAGCCAACAGGATAAACAATGCCCAGTTTCACATGAATGCCAGAGCAGATGGTCACAGTCTATGGCCAACATTCCACCCCAGACCTCTCAGCCTTCATCCTCTTCTGCAAATCACCCCACATTTCCTCAGGAGCAGAGCTGCAGCACCCAACTTAAACAGAGTTCTGTTGTCGGCATGCCATCCACTAGCAGCCCCCACTGCTACAGTCCAGTCAGACAACCACAACAGCAGCAGACTCATTATGGTAGCACCCAACCACCTCAAGGCCAACCAGAAGGAAGCCCATCATGTGCAGGATACAACAATATTGCACAGGAGCAGATGACAAATCAGGACTATCCCCCAAGTCCTTGTGTTCCCTCAGGCTCTCCAGCAATATGTGCCTCTGGAAGAGTTTACCAGGCTGGATCACCCTCTTGTCAAGCGTATCCCTCCTCCCCAGAGATGGGCTCATACCATAGTTGCTCCAGTCCTTTGAATTCACCTTACAGCCCTGAGCAGTATTCACCTGGTCAAGTGGCACACAGTCCTCAGAGTGTGAGCAATATCTCTGTCAATGTTGGTTATTCCAATAGTACCATGTCTCCACAGCCACACTCTCCAAATCATTGCCATTCACCCCAGATGAGTCCCCATCACATCAGTCCCAACCAGATGAGCCCCCCACATCTAAAACCCAACCACAGGAGTCCCCCACACATGAGCCATTCACATGCAAGTCCACCACACATGAGTCCCTCCCAAATGAGTCCTTCTCATATGAGTCCCCCAAACATGAATCCTTCCCAAATGAGTCCTCCCCACATGAGTCCAGGCCATATGAGTCCCTCTCATGATATGTCCATGTCAAGTCCATGTCAAGATAGAGGACAGTATGAGAGAGACTTCCTTGAGACTCAGAATTCCTGCTTTACACCCTGTGTCAACTTTGATGCTATCAAACAAATAAACCAGTATTTTGTCCACAGCACTAACAACTGCAACATTAGACCAGAATTTGACACCTCCAATGCCAGTCACACCGGCAAAACCAGGAAAGACTTTTATGATGATGTTATCATGCAGACACTTAGAGAGACCTCATCTGACTTAAGTGACTACCAGGAATCTAAGAGAAGATCAGAAATGTATCTGAGGAGTTCCAACTGCCAGATTGCACATGTGGGATCTTACAGCGTAGGTCTTACACAGAAATACTGGAGCCAGTCTCTGCTAGAAGGATACCACAACATGACCAAGGAGAAATCAACTCTCCTGGAACATTTGTACAGAAACTATACACAGATGGTATCCAGCTGCACTGATGTTGCCTCCATGTCCAAGGTAGAGTATGTGAACAGTCAATTTTAGTCATTATGAAATAACACTTAAACTGTTGACATTTTTTATTTTTATGTGTCATTTCTAATGTTAGTTTATTGCGCTAATATTTGTTTCATTTTCTCGACAAAAGTATTAATTCTCTTACCTCGATGCCAGTTTCATTCACATTTTAAATTTTTTTCTCAACAATTACCATAATGCTTTAAATATTGTAATTAACACACACACACACACACACACACACACACACTTTGGGAGGGGGTTGGGAACAAGTTTTGGTCCAGGGGGTAGTGAGAGACCCACAGACTAATGCTGGTTGTATTAATGACTTGGCCTTTGATGTCTTGAAATTGTATATGTGACTTTTGAGCAGGATTTCAATGGTTTTCAATTTATGACCCTGGCTGACAGGCCCTGGGTGGTAAGGACAAACCAATGAACAAATTATGTATGTATGTATGTATGTAT
>QKMX01368542.1:24771-38149 GCA_003401595.1 Venustaconcha ellipsiformis | reverse complement strand
AACACTAACTTCTTAATGCTGAGCGTCAAGCGAGGCGGCTATTAGTACCATTTTTTGAAGTCGTTGGCATGACTTGGCCGGAACTAGATTTTTGCTATCAAGTGTTGGGATATTTTAGCAACTTTCAAGGCACTCTATGCAAGAATTTTTTTTATATATTGCTTAATTTGAAACAGAGTCATCTTAAACATTTTCTAAATATATTCTAACTCTTTTGACAGTAATCTTTGGGAAAAACAACATCTTCCTGCTACAACTGTTATGTAAAGTTTAGTTTAAAAAGTTGAAAATTTCACTTTAATTCAAATTTGTGTTTTATCAAGAATTAATAATGTAGACTTATACAAGAATTCATGATGAAAAGAGATGGACTGATTTATATGAACATGTAGCTATTTAACTGGGGGTGGGGAAAATCAAACTAAATTTAATAATATAAATCTGCCTGTTGCTGTCAAATAGCTTACCTTTCTGGGATAGTAATTACTCTTATCTGCATAAGAAAAATTCAATTCTCCCATTTGATGGAAAGTTCTTGGAATTTCATAACTATTCAGTATGTCTCCTATGTCATAGGTCAGTACACAGTAGCCATCATCCTTTCTATGGACTACTTGTGGGACATCAGAGTCGGGTAGAAGATAATCAAGCAATACTTACTGGCAAATATTACATCATTAAAATTAGTGTACCTCCCACTACAGTTTAATATCAGTAATAAGCCACCTGTCACTAATGTGTAGATGAATTTGATACTGTAATAAGAGACCGCTGCCATTTAAAATATGGTATGGATAAAAATTATGCTTGTTCATGCCTTTTGTTTGGTAGGAATATCCATTACTGATTGGGCTACTTTTTTTTACCTCAACTATGGGCCCTGCTATATGTGTGACTGCCAAAATGAGAATTTCATAACATCTACTAGTGATGAATGAATTTAATAAGTTTATGTGGAAACAGTGGCCCAAACCTTTGGGTTTTAAACCTCCTAAATGAATAGTCCATCTCAGAATGGGACTGATAAGACCTTTGAGTGTGTTGGAACAATCCAACTAGAAATAGGATATGCCAAAATATCAGTAGAGCCTGCTAAGGAAAGGAGCAGATACTTCCTACCCTTCCCTTCTCTCTCCCAAAGTGACCAAACAGATTCATAAAACCCAAACTCAACATATGAATGTATCTTGATCATCTGCAGTATAGACAATGCTTCCTACCCTTCCCTTCCGAAGTGACCAAACAGATTCATAAAACCCTAACTCGACATATCAATGTATCTTGATCATCTGCAGTATAGATACAGCTTAGACTGGGAATCTCAGTAGGGAGTAAATACCAAAGCAAGCTTGATTTCTTGCTAAAGTATCTGGTTTGCAAAGGAAAGAAAACAACTTACAATTGCCACTGAACCAAAAACAACCTTCTTCTAAAGACAGGGCAAGAAGCAAACTCACCGTCTCAGAGATGCCAAAGAATGCAAGAAAACAGTCATAGGGGGATTCTGTCCAAGACCACAACATGCAGGAGATTCCATCTTCATATTAGTGAGCAAGACACTAGTCTTTGCAGCTCAAAGTAAGTGATAAAGTCAGAAATATGATGATCTGAACCAACAGCTTTGCAAATCTGAGCATGTTGGATAAAGGCTGCCCTTAATAACAAACACAGGGCATTTGCTCTCTTTAAACAGGAATAGAAACAAATCAGCAACAGCAAGGATTAATGTCTTTGTATTGCACCAGAATGTCTCTGAAGCAATGTCCTTGGCTGGTCATTTACGGGTCAAAAAGATTGCTAAACCAAAATCACTGGGGCCATAGAGAGGATATGAAAATAAGCTGATCACTTAGAATTGTCAAGAATGTTGGGAAGGTATACATGAACAGGCAATTCTATTTCTGGCTAAAACAATGCTCTGCCTAGGCCCTCAGTTCCTGTGCTGGTGAAATGTAAAAGCAGAGGCTGTTGTTTAGCCTTGTGTAAACGTATGGGAACTAGAGTCATTCCAGTTTGAATGGGTTCTCTGCTACAGATAGGTGCAAAGACAACTCCATGAGGACTATCTCGTTTCTCTCTGGCAGAATGATTGCCAAAATATTCTCCTTGCTGGGAATATGACAAATTCTTTCCAATGTTGCCTAGTGAAGGAAGTTCCAAACTGTTCTCCAGACCTGAGGGCTTGGGACACAAATCCTGGAGTAGAAAATGATAAACAAAGATTACCACCTTATCAAACCACTTACATCTTTTCCTCCTCTGCTGGGTGTTTGTCTTTACAGATCACTCTTACCTCTGGCTGCATAAGCTCGAGTCTTGGCTTGACCAAAATGGGTATGTGAGAAAGTTTTCCAGTAACTTCCTGTGGCTTAGGGGATCTTCCCAGGTTTTTTTCCTCAACAAAAATGACTATAATATAAAAACTAGTTTGTGCTGAAAAAAAATGGCATTAAACCCTACAAATTCAAATTCTTTTATGGTGCCTGAGTTGATGGGTTGGAGGAGACAGGGAACCCAAAGGGAGGAGGCACCATCTAACCTGTTCTACATTGAACTCAATTATAGTCCACTAGGACTAATAGGATGGCTTTGTCCTATTCTTGCATCTGGGAGGCACGACTTTGCAACCCAACTCTAATTTATGTTGACCATGGGTTGGAGGAGCCTTGTCCTTGTCCTGGAACTCTTCACACTGTGAAGGGTCTGTCCCCAGTGGTAGACCTGGCAGGAGAATTAGAACACTCCTTGTCGCCATCCTCTATGTTTCCACTTTTATGTTAAATATAGATCCTTAACATCAACCCTGCTTTGAGGTCAAGGCCCCAATGCCCATGGCAGCATAAATGGGAAGGACAATTCACCTCCCTGAATGGATGTCTTCACATCCTGTAGGGATTAAAAGGAATTATAGAGAAGAGAGGGATGCTGATCTGATCCCATTTCTAGTCTGGCAAATATATACAGACTCCTAGTTCCCCCAATGATGTCTTTTGGTAGTGGTGGGGTGGGTGTGCATGCGTCTCAACCCAATCCCTGTCCCCATACTGGAACAGCTTTAATGTCTGGTGCCCAGTAAAGGTTGACTGTTGCAAAGTGCCTCTTGACCAGTGACTGGTGACCAGTCAGGCAAATATGATCTGCAGGAGGACCTCTTTTGAGCTAGATCATAGCTCTCCTCTTTCGTGATGGTTTGATCCACCTTTGTCCATCACTGGACTCCAGGGTGTGAGAGTGCAGCTCATATCTCTTCACAGGCATGGATTGCTTTCTACAATCATGTGGGTTCTGGTTTGGCAAAGGTGCCACGCTCACTCTCTAACATATGTATTTCCTCTCTAGGTTAGGACCTCATGAATCTAATCCTAACAGGCACTGACTTAGCTGGATAAACTAACACTGATATGTCCTCACAGAGAATGATTCCATATGCTTCTCAGCTCGAGAATTGCCCTTTACCACCAAAGAGCTAATCTTCTGAGATCTGACAAACTCAGAGACAGATATCAAGTTTTCATGAAATGAGGAAGTCTCTTTCCTCCTCCTTTTACAAGTTAATTTGCTTTCTGCGAGGTCCCAAACTTCATCTGACAACAGGCGGCAAAATGGACACCATCTGTCCATTGGCAATTAGAACAAGCAAGGTAGGTGGGTTGTGCATCCTTTGAGGTTTTTTTTATGCCCCTTCTGCCTGTGTATAAAAAAGCACAAAACCCCCAGAACAAATATGATCAAAGAATTTCACTTGTATTAAACTAAAACTACATGAACACATGAAAACTAGAGGCTGTTATTGTAATGTAAATACAATCCTGTTTATTCTAGATATCCATTTCTTAACAAAGTTTGCATAATAATTAAATTCATTAAATTTGAAAATATGATGATGATATGCAGTCAATTATTTCCATACAGGCCGAGTCCAAACAATTTCACTGCTATTTTCTTATCTGGTCACACACACATACACAGTAAATAAAAATTGTAGAGCACTAATAAAGTATTTATTGAAAATGAGAATACCCAGCCCCCAGTTTTGTTCCCCAAGGATTCAACACCATTTGGGTGATCATGGACAAAAAAGTTTTTTAAAATGTTGGTTTAATTGCTAAACTCTGTCTAAATATGCATTCTGCACACATTATTTGGAGACAAAATGTTTTCTCCAGTCATGCCAACTTCTTCAAAAGGGTAATCGGGTCAAAATATAACTAGTTATTAATGACTAAAATATCAAGATGTATATCAAACCTCTTTAAACTCCAAATCATCAAAGACGAGATTTTCAAGAGGCTGAAGCTGAGACTTTCTCTTCTTTTTAGATAAATTCATCATCTGCTCTGTGGCTGTCATCATATACTCTGAAGAGGCTGCAGTCATCTCCCCTTCTGTCTGGGTGGTAATTAAAAGTGAAGTGGGCTCATGACCTTCTACTGTTTCAATATCAACATCAGACTCCAAGTCCTGGAGAGAAAACCAAAACATTTACATAGGAAAGTCTTTATTTTTATTGTTAGAATTATCCAAGATGAATGTTTCTAGGACAATTTTCATCCATGGACAATTTGACCCCAATACAATTTACACCACTTCACATTCTTGACAAATAACTTCAATCAAGAACTGTATTTTTTGCTATGAAAACAAGAATGTATTAAAACTTGCAGGGATATCTTTTTTTAAAGTGTCCACACAGATTAATAATGGGCATCATTCCCATGAGATATATTTAGAAAACATGCAGAATATCTAAACATGCAGAACTCACTACAATTTGCTTGGCTGGGATTTCAGAGAGGATACTGTTGGAAAACAAAGTTAGGAGAAGAGGCATTTAGGATCCATAACTAATCTAAATGATGATATGGAATGCTGGGGATATATGACTCACTTATGGCCTAAAAAAAAAGGACAAATTTGATAGAAATCCAACAATCCTTGTTCAAATTATGCTTAAGAAACCAAAGTGAGCAGGATGGGTATCAGGTGGCATAATTCTTATAAATGACAGATGGAATGCTAGAGATCAGATCCATTGTTATCAGCTATCATCAACAGAAGGATGCATGCCAAATCAGGATAAAACGTAACAAATTAAAATTGTGCTGTGGAGATGCAAGGCAACAGGGTAGAGCAATGTGGGCATAACTCCTGTAAATGATGATGTGGAATACTAGAAAATTGAACTCACTCCAGCTTTCATCAATATAAAAAAACAAACACATCAAATAGGTGAAACTTACAAACCTTGGCTAAGTCATTCTGTGAAAACCAAATTCAACCAATTATGCAATCTGGGGAAAGAACTCCTGCAAAAATGTGTGGTTAAAAATATATCTGCATCAGATGCAAGATCATCTTATAAATATGCACTGATCTCACTCACACACAAAAAAATTCATCCAACATCTTGTCATTATTAGCTTATTTACTAAGTCTAATAAGAATTTATAGCTTCAGGAACTCGTACATAACCATATGCAAGCTCCCAGTAAGAGAAATTTTAACAAGGGAAATGACTACAGAAATCAAGTACCAATTAAAGCTACAAAATTTACCAGAAATATCTCAAACATGTACTGGTAAACAATAACTGAAATGATGCAATCTAATACTGTATCAATCTGAAGTTCAACCTTTATCCCGATCTGCGTCATAGGTTTACAGCTGACAATTATTCAAACGTAAGCCACAGACAATGTGCATCCCATAACCTGCTCAACTTGGCAAATGTTAAATTTCTTGTACATCATATAAGCTCATGTTATCATAGGATTTTTTTTTTATAAGGCAGGTCTTTGCTGCATATATTAGACAATTTAGTTAAAACATCATTAACAATATCATGATAGTTTTGTACTGCACAATATATATATTTTAAAAAAATATTTATTAATGCAGCTGGAAGTACTGCATGGTTAAGTGTACTGACTAACACCAAATATATCAAGTGCATGTTCATTTACACCAGTGGTTCCCAACCACAAGTTGTGACCCAAATCAGAGTCTCAAGGACAATTTTTGGAGGGTTGCCAGGGATTATATTGTGGGTGGCAAAATGTGGAAATGGAGTTGTGAAGCTCAGATAAATATTTTTTAGGTTCATGGTCAAAAAATGCTAGGAACCACTGATTTACATGGGTACCACTTTTGAAAATATTAATAAGTTCTTTACCAAAGAAATCTACAGGAATTTCTTGTACACAATATGGCCAAAGAAAGTACTGTACCCTATATAATTATAACAGCCAGTCACAGGATATAATAAAAAGTAAATGCATGTTTAAACATTTAAAAAAATGAAAAAAGCCAACATCTGAAGTTTGATCACAATCATGTTAAACATATGGCTTCTAGGGTAATAAGAAGACCATCCAATCAGATGCTAGATCAGTTCAATCATAGGTACAGTTCTAGCTCATAATCAAATTCATCCAAGTTCTTGAAGATACATTTCCATATTCCATGTCTGATCAAAATCAAATCAGAATTACAAGTTCCAGAATCGTCATAATATCTGCCAATCTGATCAAGAATACCATATATGCCAACCACCCCAGAAGCATACGCATAATTATTGCTATTTTAAGTGACAAAAAAGATACTTTGGGCATAAATAGTGTAATCTCTATATTACATGCTAAATTAAAACACACATACACACACACATATATTTTTACTATTAACTTGGTTGTGCAGCTGGACAAAATTCTAGTTACAAAGGGCAAAATCCATATGGATTTGAACCAGAATACAAGCATAACATATACTGAAAAGTTATTTATATTCAGCACTTATTAATTATTCTACATGTGTACATTTCAACTAATGATCAAGAACTGGAAATCTGTAATGAGGTCAGGTGCTTAGATTACTGTATTACATTACTCTTATATTCTTTTAAAGTTTGTAAAGCGTGTTGAGGTGTAATTTTTACTGATCTGACATGCTTTGAAGTTTGAAAAGATCCATCTGCTCTAACATTTTCTATCATATAACCAACTCACATCGTAAAGCATTTCACTTAACATCTGGCACCAATTTCTTTTAAAAGTAAAGACTGGTTCCCAACTTCCTTAGCTTTTCAATCAAATGAATCTGTTAGGCAAAGTTCACATGTGAAGAAACCCATTTGTTTTCTTGGAAAAGATCATTATACAGCTGCCAGAAATAGCAAATAAGGAAAGTACTTTTATGCTATTCTCACATGCAGTGGAATTAAACAGATGATAATAAACATGACAAAAATGACTTTTCTATTGGCTTATTTTATTTTTTAATTTAACAAAAAGATGTAATCCATATACAGTCAAGCATAATGTGTAATTTGGTGAAAAAAAGAAAGTAATGAATATATGTCATGTATGGATTACCTCTGCAATATATCATCTCGTTAATACGTGGACATTTCACTTATTACCAAATTAGTAAATAACATGATGATAAAAACCTATATTCCAAGTCTGATGAAAATCAAATCAGAAACATGACCTCCAGCATGGCAATAAGATCAGCCATTCAGATGCAAGATTACATCATTAATACCGGTAAATCTCACTCTTTATCAAACCCATCCAAATCTTGATTATATAAATATCAAATCAGAAATATGTAACATGCACATCCAATCATATTGAACCACATCACCTCATTGGTGTGCATGGATCCTGTTCATTACTGATCTCCATATCTTAAGGATGTAAGTATATTTAACAAGTCTGATCCAAGTTAAATCAGAAATGTTGCCTTCAACGTGGCAACAAAGTCACATTACTAATATGCATCGATCTAATTCAATGTTAAAGTTATCCAAGATAGTGATCATATAAACCAATATTCCACATTTGAATGAAATCAGACCATACTCTAATGTAATAACAATCAATTGTTTATGGACTGAAAACACAATTGACAACACAATGAATGCAGGGACACACCAAAAACTCACTTGGTGCTATGGCAAGATGAAAAGAATAAAATCTGAAGCACTTTTGTTAATCAATCGATGTGAATCCTGGGAATATGAACAAGCTTTTTATCACGATCTTTCAGGCTATATGGGAAATGTCTCTTCTAAAATGCCTTCCACATGACATCTGTTTCTAAATGCATGCATTACTGGAATATATAGGAATAGTATTACTTGAATATATACAAACTACATAAAAACCTTAAGCAGCTATGAAAGAAAGACAGTGTACCAAATACTTACTGATGATTCAATGCTAATGACATCATCCCCATTCAGGTATCTAGCCAATGAGAGCTGAGTATGCGACAGAGAGGCAGGGTCTTCTGAATGGTCACTGAGGCTCCCATAGGAAAACTGACTATCAGCAAGGGACAATGAGGGACTGTTACATCGACTCCTTTTGGAAGGCACAGCACTTGCATCATCTGGCAACAGTAAGTCTTTAGTCCTTTTTAAATTCATGGTTTTCAAGGTTCCTGTTTCAGGTTCCTGGTTTTGAATGATGTTTGAATTTAATGTACAATCTGAGCTTATGGCCGTATTTGCATTCAAGCAGTTGGCACTGAAAGCAGTGTTTTTGGAAATGCAAGATTGTTGTCCTGAAACATCTTCATACACCAAGATACAATTCCTTCCACCTTCTTTCTGCTGCTCCGTCTCTATCGTGTAACTACAATTTACAACTCTGACTTCAGAATCTTTAAGTGAATCACTTTTTACCACATCATTATGATCTTTCATACCTGATGAAGACTTGAAATAACTAGGCACAAAATCTTGACTGCTACTTTCCATCTCTGTGTAACTTTTTAGTTCCATTTGTTCCTTCATCTCCTCTGAGAGAGAATTTACAAAATGCTTTTCCCTGTCTGATAAAAGTTTGGAGTCGACTGATTTAAGAAGGTCCATTTCTGAGCTGCTGCTTGAACCATCTAGAGTTCCAAGTGCATGAGCAATTTGTTTACCAGCATCATCTGTGTGGCTGATAAGGTCAGAGACATTGCAGGAACTTTCTAATGAAGATAGGGATTTCTGTGAGGAAGAGAGAGTGTCCACATCATCTAATTTCTTACCCATGTCTGCCACTGTCTGAGACTTTAGTGGGGCATATTTAACAGTACCACCACTACTAATGCTTGGAGTATTGGAGGATGATTGAGACAAAGGGTTTAATGCAGATTTTCCCCCTGATTTGGTTGGCAAAGATTCAACTTCTTTAATGTCAGAGGATGTAGCATTGTCACCATTCTTTTTCTCCTTTTTCTTTTTTTTCTTTTTCTTCTTTTTAGTTTCTTTGTCAGCTGGTGGACTTGCACCCTCTTTCTCTGACTTTTTCTTCTTTTTCTTTTTCCTTTTCTTGGGCTTTTCTTTCTCTTGATCATCTCCTTCTTTAGTTGCCATGTCTTTCTTTGTTTTCTCTGAGCATTTTGGTAAAATTGGTAGTCCATTTGCTGGCTGTAACTTGGCAAAAACTAAATGAGCCTGTGTTTTACCCATTGGTACTGTGCTAGTAGGCAAAGATTGAACAGGCACAAAGCTGGTACCTTTCAGATTCTGTGGGACTGCCACATAGCTCTGCATCACAGTCCCTGAAGAAGTAGTTTTAAGTGGTATTTGGTGTGATCCATATTCAGTTGAATTGAGAGTGACAGCTGAATTTGTATCAACTGATGCAGATGCATTTGGCTTTACTGCAGTAACAAGTTGCCCTGAAGGTTTCAATGTAAATGGGACAGCAATATATCCTGGATGAACCCCTGATCCTGTCCCCTTTCCTACAGTTCCTGAAACTGGTAGCAGCTGAAGAAATTTCTGATTCGGTCCAGCAACTTGTGTCTGAAGCAAGCGGAGAGGTGTGAATCCCCCTGAAGAGGATGCTAGAGTTACTAATGGACCACCTGTTAAACCTGCAACTTGCTGGCCGGGGCTCAGCATTACAGTCCTTGTAGCAGTAGCCTGACTCACTGTTGAGGTAGTTTTGCACTCTGTTGATGCTGATGTTGAGCTTTTTGCTGTCAGATCTGATGACACAGCAGATGATAAAACTCTAGGTTCACCATAACCATCTAGTGGTTTGCCAGCTACTGCAATGAAACTGGTTCCACTTAAAGTCTGACCTACAGATGCCTGAGCAATATCTGTATTAGTGGGCTTTATCCACGCTACTTTGGGACTTCCAATCCAATCAACTGAATCTGGATCAACATGTGTTCTGACCATATTTGCTGGCTGAGAAGATTTTGATGTTGTCATTATCCCAAGACTAGCTATTGTGCTTGTTGAAGTTGTTAATGTGACACTTTCTGTTGATGCTTGAGAGGATAAAGCCTTCTTTCTTTTTATTTGAGTTGCTTGTGTAGCTTGTGCTTGTGACTTTGCAACCGTACTATTGCTTGTGATCACTCCTTGAGAAGTTGTGAAGATACTCTCCACATGTGATGTGCCAACAACTGGGGCGATATTTCCCACCGCAGTCATCACATTATTTGGCACAAGTCGAACCAATTGTGTTGGTACAGTGGTACTTCCTGTGACAGGAATCAAGTAGACCTCAGACTGTCCTCCATTTGGTAACTTCATCTGAGCCTGAATCGTAGACTGGACTGGCTTTGCAGCTTGGCCTGAGCTAATAACCTGGGCTATACTGACTCCTGGAAGGATGCTGTTGACACTTGGTCGCAGAGTATTACCTGTGATGCAGTATCTCATAGTCTGATCAGAAGTCACTGTTGTTGTTTTATCTTTATCTACAAGCTGTGCCTCAGAAGAACCCTGTGTATGAATAATATTCATGGACTTAAATCCAGAAATTCCACTTGATGATAAGCTTGATGGTGCTACACTTACACTAGATGATGTTATAATGGATACTGCTGTATTAGTTGATGTTAAAGAATGTAATTGTGTTCGGTACTTATTCAATGCCTTGTCTATACTTTCTTTTGAAATGAAGCTGCCTTGACGTGTGATGCCATCTTTCTCTTCTTTTTTCAAGAATGCCTTCAGGCGCTCAGCAAACTTGATTTTCTGGATCAATCGTTGCTGCCGTGCTTGAGCTGAATTTTCATTTTGTGAATCTTTTGCTGGTTCTGTTCCCAAATCTTGCTTCCTCGTTTCAATTTCCAAAGAAATTCCAACAATTTCAACCTCATCCGTATCCTTTGTCACCCTGATTCTTATGGAATACATAGATTCTGGCAGTTTTGATTTTAGCTCTGGAGGAATGGATGCTGGCTTGTCTGCTTTAGGCAGAAATTCCAACTTGTAATCTCCATAGGTAGCTGACTGAGGAATGATCTCTTCTTGTTTAGAGATTATTTGAGAAATTTTGGACAGGATATTTGTTCTTTCCTCTTCCCACTTACAATCAGAGATGATTTCCAGAAGTTTGATCTCTGACTGAACTTTCTCACCAGGACTGCCAACCTTCTTTTTTGCCTTCAGACAAACCATCTGAGTTCTCCATTTCGACTGGGACAAAGCAGGCGGAGGAGTTGGAAGCTGGAAAAAAAAAACACTTTAGACCGATTGTATGTAAAATTTTCCACCCCTATTGACCATAACTTTACTGTGAGATTACTGAAAACAATATTCAAGTGCATTATCAGTCACAGCTACATAGGAGAGACAAACTTGAATTTATAGTAAAACATTACAGTGAAATAAAAATGCACCCACTTTAACATTCATTATAATGCCTTTTTCAGTCATCCATTTTACTATTACAGTTTGCACTATGTATTCACTTTCTCTACATTTAAACAATCTATACAACTATTTTATTTTCTTCATTAGAGAACAAAGAGGCGCGAATTAGCGATTTTTTTTAAAAAAATTCACTGGCATCTAAGATCTGGGTGAACAGGTCTGGCATGAGTAAAACACAAGTAATCCACATCTTGTGCCACATGACAGATGTCGCCCATCAACAATGGGGCTGATGCTCTTCAGCCTCACTGGTGCTCCCATTCCTCATACCTAGCCAAGCACACAGAAGACACTGATCCATAGTGCAAACACCATTAATCACCACAGAAATACCTCGACTTTATATATGGGCAACCACATGGCATTCATGGCAGCCAACTACACATAAGACTTCTCAGATTCCATAAGCACATGGTGCCACTGCAATATCTGGAACACCAATGGGTTGTCAAATCCAAGGCAACTTGTGTGGACTGGGACCCCACCTCCACCACCCACAATGACAAAATATGTTCAGTCATTTAAGCCAAAGAAATACTTTTAATAGCAAGAAGGTCAGGGACTGTATATTATGCTCATGATTAAAACACTGCCATAAAACACTGACTGCAGAGTAAAGTAAGCATATCTCAGAATGATAATCTTACCTTCATAATAAGTTTTTGTATTGACGAACAAAATTGTACTTACAAACTTCATCAAGTGGTTTTGGGAATACAAACAAATGAAGAAAATTAAGTAACAAAATCGTGAACATAACATTGACAAAGGATTATGCCACAATATGAATTGCGTAAGCTACAAAAACATTTGTCCCATGTACGAGTAAAATGCTTCATCAGGTTTAGAAATATAAGCAAATGAAAATTTTTTAACCAAAACATTAAAATAATTTTTTTTTAAAATTTTCTCTTACTTTAACCTTAATCTTAAAGAGCAATCATGTCGCAGAATGAACTGTCTTTCCTTTATAATCATTTAACCTAAATGAAAAACAATTGATTAGGAGGGTTAGAAAATATATGTAAATGAAAAACCTTGAAATAAATCCATACTGCAGATTTTCTGTGACATTGACCTCCAAGTCAAAAGGGCCTGCAATCATGTAATGAATAATTCATGATGATTTCATGGGTGAAAATTGGGAAAAACCACAATGCGGAAAAGTAGGCTGTGGGGTCTAGAGAAATGAAGACCCCTTTCAAGTGTAAAATGGAGTAATTTTCACACTATTTGTGTATGAAAACTGTAATTTCTGATTCTTTAAACATGATGCATATATTGATTAAATCATTAACACATAAATTTATCATTGTAAGCTGTTTTAAAAAATTGCTTCCTTTATCTCAACACATAATTATGCAGAAAATGAACTATATAATTGCTGCTAATAAAATCCTGGTACATGTACATGTATTTCTGAAATGTTCTAACACTAACACTAAGCATCAAAAAGGTAACGTGGGCCCACAAAGGATAACTAACAAAAATATGATTTAATATCAGAAATTTTTTTCAAATAATTAAACAGTGATAAATTTATGGTGCTTGGTATTTTATACTTCATTCAGTGCAAATCTGTCGGGAGAAAACTGGTTATTTCTTTTTTTCTTTCTTTTCTAAATGACTGTGTAACCAGTGTTCTCACTATGAAAGTCGGTCAGCATATATACATTGTATAAAGGAAACCCCAAGTGGCCG
>QKMX01368524.1:13018-23540 GCA_003401595.1 Venustaconcha ellipsiformis | reverse complement strand
ACAAAATCCCAAGTTGTTAGTCAGCGACTTGTGTTGTTTGCCTGGACGCGTTGCGTCTTTCGAACAAAGCTGAACGAATTCGCGTATACCACTGAAACGTTCAGACATCCACCTAGGTGATATAAGGGAATTTTTATCTTTCGGCGTTCTATGGTAGATTTGAGAATGTTTTTACTGGATTTGAGAATGTTTTTTTCTGGTTATGGCATTATTGTGTGCTACGGTTTTTCACTAATCCCACCCCAGTAATAGTCGGCGAGCAGTTGTTTGCTATTAAATATGTGCATCCAACGTGTGCATTGATATTTCTTACCGTGATAATTGTTAAGCAACCGAGCAAAAGTCTTTATTCATAAGTAGTGCGTGACCAACTCTGTGCCAAACATTTCACACAGCAACAACAAATTTATTTGAGTTTGTGGGGTAAGTGCAAGCGGACAAAATTCTTTATCGTAAATGAATATATTTACAACGATACCTGGGTTAAGTGTTTCAGATTTATTTAGTGTGGCCTTAGTAACCTGCACACGATATTACCAAAGTTGAGTTCACCCATGTGCTGCCTATATTTTCGAGCAGGTCTTTATTATCATTAACAGGATACAATGTTGACAGAATCGCCCAGTCGAAACACATGTTGTCAACATTCTTTACATTTCTCACTGACTTTGGCAGGACTCACCTTGGTCGGCCTTGTGTCAGGATAATGTGACTGAGTGGAACACGATGCCACATGTCACCACACATCATACCGATACCCAAACACTTGACATCACTATAAGCTGCCACGCTGCATACATCATAAAGATATGACTCAAATTGTTAACAATACGTTAAAAATCTAAATACACATAACAGAGACACTAACGTCTCAATAATCTTTTCAATACCTTTGTCAATATCGTCATTGATGGTAAATGGTGCAGTTACGGTTCAGAATTGTGCGAGCACCGGTGCGAGACCACGGTGTGATAGTTTCAAATCCATCCTTCTTTCGCCTTAGCGGCATGTTCAGATGCGCATTCAGAACAATATCTACTCTACAGAGTGACCAAAGTTTTGTAACTCTGATGTGTTTCCAGGAATCGTATTTGTTAACAGTTGTCGGGCGTCTTTGTGTGGTGTTTGAAGGGGTGGTGGTGTGATAATTGCTAGTTTGTTTTTTTTTAACTCACCAAGACGCTTGTGAAATTTGAATTGAGGCACTTGTGTTGTGCGCTTTCACGAACATACTCAGTACCTTGGGTAGTAATAAGTTCATGGCATTTTTTTTCATTCTAAATGCGACGGTGTTTTTCATGGCGTGTTTCTACCTTAGTACGGCGACGAAGTTTTTCCTCAATACAGCGATCGTTTTGTTCAAACGCGTCTACTATCTCAAGCATGTCAGCATTTTTGCACCTCTTGGTATTTTTATATTATGCTGATGTGCAGATTATTTTAGTCATTGTACCGTTGCTTTAGTTGTAACAGCCTGTGGTGGATAAGTGACCGGTGGTGGAGAAGATTGATTTATGGGTCTCAATAATTCATGCCAATCTTTCGTTTTCCATGCTGCTGTGCGATTTGCTTTAGCTGAAGCCCAGTATGTATGTTTATATAAGGGAAATGATTCTCTACTTAAGAAATTCTCTATCATTTTTTTAAAAAAATTTTGTGCTCTAACAGGATCATAAACACCAATTGCTTTGATCCGAGCTATTAAGTCACTTATTTCTGTATCTGTTAACGCAATCACAGGCAGTAGAATCAGATTAGGCGATTTGGTGTTTCTTCAATTACAGGCCTGTGTTTTATGTGCCTTGTAATATTCATGAATAGATCAACATAACTGGCAGGGTTGATTACGTGATTTAATTCCGATGCCACATTTACGACATAGTTGAACACTTGAACCAGTACGTAACACTTGCATATTGCTTTACAGTACTCATTGTAACATGTTCTGCGCAGAGTTCATATTTTCCAAGGCAGATGCTTTTGCATTTGTTGCATTTCATGACCATCTCTTATTTTCTTCAAATATATTGAGTATTAATTCCACATGTCACTGATTTATTTCCTCTTGAGCATCAAAAATGGTATAGTGATTTCACGGCTAGGTGGATATAGAACTTTACAGAATCTATTATCATAACTCGAATTCTAAATTAGACCTTCTCAAATAAAATGATTTGTTCCTTCTGGTATCTGCAGCAAATGTTGCTAACGTAGATATAAATTAATCTGCAAAACAGGAATATGTTAAATTCCATATTACTTTTAGCCAAAAGTAACTCCAATGACCCATCACTCGAGTACGATCAGACTTTTTGCATTTGTATGCAATAACATCAAATGTCTTAAAGCGCTGGTAGATTCCCTCATTGGTTTTCTCCATTGCTTTTAGTAATAGCCTCTAAAAATGTTTTCAATACTTGTGTCGCTCCTCTTCTGCGTATTTGTAATCAAGTTTGTATATCCGCTGCAGTTTGGAGAGGTCAGATTCCATTTCTATATATTTATTTAGCCTGCTCTTGGATGTATTTATCATTACAGATAAAACAATCGCTAAAATTATCACAAGTTTCAGACGCTTCAAACGTAGTGAGCGATTTAGTCAGACTGTTTTTTTGTTGCTCCATATTATATAAGTTTTTCTTTTTCTTTACCTTGATGCTTGCCTAATTTATTCCGTTCCATTTTTAATGTCAGTCCCAAGTTAACCAATTTATCAAGTCTTCGAATGTGTCTCTGAAAACGCAGATAATATTGTTGGGCTTCTTTGATAAATCAATACACGATACAGCAATTGAAGTATCTCTGCTACACTTAGACGCCAGACGTTTGGAAGTTTACTACTATTTCTAGAGACTTCAATAAACTCCTTCAAACAAATATTAGTACATTTTGCCATTATATACCATTTAATATTAAAGAAAATCTAGCAGTCCGAGCTGTAGTCATATCTGTACCAATTATAAGGCTCGATGATCGATTAAAACTGCATTTCTAGCCTCATGTAATGTGAGCTTACATAGCTTAATTATTGATCGATTTAGCATTGCTGGCTTTCTAGTAGCTGTAAAGAGCCTAATGAATGTTTTCGTCGATTAATCATCCATGGGTTGCCCATTTTGTATTTATCTTACTTCTCAAATCATTGGGGAAATAGGCTGCGGCTTTGAATCATGACTCAGTAGTGGGAAGGGAACCCAAAACGCCTAATCTGACACTACCGTATTTCTACTTATTTCACTTTGAAGTTCTTGGTCTACTCATTAATTGATTTAATGAGTCAGTTTGTGCCATGTTGTGAAGAAAATGGCTGCTTTGGAACTGGTTGGCTGTATGCAAATTACAGACACTGATTGCTACTTTGTATGCCTAGACAAAGTTAGAATGGTCTATTAAGACACTCTTTAAAGACTGTTTAGCATGTCTTTACTAGAGGTAAAATGACTTTACTTGAGGTAAAATGTCTTTATTAGAGGTAAAATGTCTTTCTTTTTTAGAGGTAAAATGTCTTTCTTAGAGGTAAAATATATTTACTAGAGGTAAAATGTCTTGCTTTATTAGAGGTAAAATGTCTTCAGAAGAAGTAAAATGTCTTTATTAGAAGTAAAATGTCTTTCTTTATTAGAGTCAAAATGATTTTACTAGAGGTAAAATGCCTTGACTAGAGGTAAAATGTCTTAGATGTAAAATATCTTTACTAGAGTTAAAATGTCTTTATAACAGATAAAATGTCTTTACTAGAGGTAAAATGTCTTTCTTAGAGGTAAAATGTCCTTACTAGAGGTAAAATGTCTTATGAGAGGTAAAATGTCTTTCTTTATTAGAGGTAAATTGTTTTTACTATAGGTAAAATTTCTTTACTAGAGGTAAAATGTCTTTCTTAGAGGTAAAATATTTTTACTAGAGGTAAAATGTCTTTATAAGAAGTAAAATGTCTTTATGAGAGGTAAGATGTCTTTATTAGAGGTAAATATCTTTACTAGAGGTAAAATGTCTTTATAAGAGGTAAAATGTCTTTCTTTATTAGATGTAAAATATATCTTTATGAGAGTCAAAATGTCTTCACTAGAGGTAAAATGTCTTTCTTAGAGGTAACATGTCTTTATTAGAGGTAAATTGTTTTTACTAGAGGTAAAATGCATTGACAAGAGGTAAAATGTGTTTATTAGAGCTAAAATGTCTTTACTAGAGGTAAAATGTCTTTCTTAGAGGTAAAATAACTTTACTAGAGGTAAAATGTCTTTACTAGAGAAAAAATGTCTTTCTTAGAGGTAAAATATCTTTACTAGAGATAAAATGTCTTACGAGAGGTAAAATATATTTATTAGAGGTAAATTGTTTTTACTAGAGGTAATTGCCTTGACAAGAGGTAAAATGTCTATTAGAGGTAAAATGCTTTTTTAAGAGGTACAAATGTCTTTACTAGAGGGAAAATGTCTTTATGAGAGGGAAAATGTCTCTATGAGAGGTAAATCATAATTTACCCTGCAATCTACATTAGAACAAAGAATGGCGATCTTAAGAGCACGGAACAAACTCTAGGCGAGATAGAACCATTGGAATTATAAAGGATGGAGCGGAAATAAGGGGCACGGCATTTTTGCTACTGGTCACAAAGTGAGACTGAAAAAAACAATAAACCCTGCACAAACTTCTTGTACCCTGCACAAACTTCTTACATTCGCAAATCACTGTATACACTGCGATTTTTTTATTCATATTTTTCTGAATTTAAAGATAATAAATGGTCAATCCTTAAGTATTCCTAGTTACCTTATTTCATTTATAAAAAATGAACGATCACATCTGTATAATTTTATGTCAACAAACTTTAGTTCTTCCTTTCTCTCCTCTACAGGTTATTGTCAGTACCCTTACGTCTTACTATGCTAACCTGGAGAGAGACTTTGGAGTTCAAGTTGTGGGACACATTCCAAAAGGGTTAGTACTTGTCTCTTCGTACGCCACTTCACAACACAGTATAGCGAGTGACAGATTCGAAGGGAGTCATTGGGGTTTGTTTTCGTGTTACTCTGTTAGACAGTATTGTCAGTTAGATGAACCAGTGCTAATATTTTTAACTTGTTTTTTCAGTCTCACTTTGTGACCAGTAGCAAAAATGCCGTGCCCCTTATTTCCGCTCCATCCTTTATAATTCCAATGGTTCTATCTCGCCTAGAGTTTGTCCCGTGCTCTTAAGATCGCCATTCTTTGTTCTTCTGTAGATTTCTGTTGCACTCCTTGTTCTGGCATTCATATTTGCAGTCTGATCTGCTTCGATCGTGATTTTCTCACCCAGATAATGTACTTGACTGTAAGCTAAGATATCTTAGGTTGAAGCTAATTTAACTATTACCTTCATAATTATTCAATTGTTTTTATTTTTTATACAAAATCCTACTTTCGAGTTTTAATAATAGTTACAATGGATTTATTAATATTAAAAACCTTCATGTTTGCTTACAGAAACGCTCATCCACATGCTATCCTGTCATGCTTCATACGTAAAGGTAACTTCCCGTTACACATGCAGTGACGAGTTCATGTCTTAAAGAAGATCGTATAATTATTGATAAATGGCTGCGGATGAAACCCCTGCGTTTTCGTACTCGCGACAGTACAACCCATATTATCGAGATGCTAAAAGTTCTCCTGTCTGGTGTAGGCATGATGAGTCTGAATATTTCTCTGTGTTCTTTGTCATTTATGACCAAGATTTAATGACTAGGTAGACTATCGAGTCACTGAATTTAGTCTTGTGTCTTCTGGTGATCATCTTGCTAACTAGTTTCTTTGATTTATCGGCTGTGTGACACATACTATTCCTCACTTCGTGGTCAATATCAGGCTATTGAGTCTCACGGTTTCTCACTACCAGTAAGTGTACTCCGCGTTTTCTCAGACCTTTCCCACCCCAGTGACGCCAGGTCATTTTAGTTTGCTATACCCGCTAATAAGGGAAAATCCTATGCCGTTATCGCACGGTGGCGGCGAATTCCAACTTTTCGAAAGGCAATTGGCGCTGACCACACCCCAACATAATTGTTAAAATATCTAAAATGGGGGGTAGGGTGGAGTTCAGTAGAACTTGGACTACATTAAACATAGTCTTGGCAATGGATAGATTCTCAAAGTCATATATATTGTAATCTTCCTTGTCCTGGTGTCTCACTTGCTCTAAGTTATGGGGTTGGTTTGGGACTGGTGGTCATTATGCCAACACTGTCTCATCGCTAGTGTAGATTTCATAGGCCCAAATTATCTCACTCGCTAACAGTTGTCCCTGATTTTTAGAGTTTACCTAATCACAACGTTTCCCACTTTGCTAACAATAGTTCTTGTCCATTTCAGTTTACCAAGCCCCAGCGTGTTTCACTTGCGGTACGTCGCAGAGGTCCTTGGGGATGGAGTGGTCATAGGCATTGTGGCTTATACGATCTCTTACTCCATGGCCAAGATATTAGCGGACAAACACAACTACAGGATAAACCCCAACCAGGTACGCTGTACGTAGCACTCCAGATTTGAAGTATTAGAACGACTCAGTATTCAAATTCACAATTAAACTGACCTTACGTAATTTTTTTAAATGGTATACAACTGATCCACTGATTTTTAAGTTTCATAAGTTCCATTCAAACAAGACAAACCGTCTGGTACATAACAGTCTAATAGTTCCATAGTATAGATGTGGCATTTTTTACCTACCAAGATTGATGGTTGAGTTCCAGTATAAAATTAAACATGTAATATTCATTATCGCTGAATCTGAAGGAACATTCTTTGAAAATTGTATCCTTGTCAGCAGTTTCGTTGAAAATTGTTTCCTTGCCAGTAGTTTCTTTGAAAATTGTATCCTTGTCAGCAGTTTCGTTCACATCAAAAATTTATTTTCAGCATTGACTGCACCTATCTGTTCACTTGAAAACATTGAAATATAATAAGCACGAGCCTTGCTTGATAATAAGCTAAGCAAAATTTACGAATCATTAATATAATGCGGGGTTTATTTGCGATTTCTTCTTGTTTAAAGATTACGTTGTTAAGATCAAGAACCTAGACAATCAGTAGTTCCATATCATATGTATGTGATATACAATGAGTAGATCCATATAGTATGTATGTGACATGCAATGAGTGGATCCATATAGTATGTATGTGATATGCCATCCATATCATATGTATGTGACGTGGAGTGGGTAGATCCATATAATATGTATGTGATATGCAATCAGTAGTTCCATATCATATAAATGTGATGTGCAATCAGGAGATCTATGTCATATGTATGTGAAATTCAGTGAGTAGATCAATATCGTATGTTTGTGAAATGCAGTGAGTATATCCATATCGTATGTATAAGATATGCAATGAGTTGATCTATTTCATATGTCTGTGATATGCAGTGAGCAGATCAATATCGTATGTATATGATATGCAATGAGTTGATCCATTTCATATGTCTGTGATAGTGAGTATATCAATATCGTATGTATGTGATATGCAATGAGTTGTTCCATTTTATATGTATGTGATATTCAGTGAGTAGATCAATATCGTATGTATGTGATATTCAATCAGTAGATCCAAATCTTATGTATATGATATGCAATCAGTAGATCCAAATCGTATGTATTTGATATGCAATCACTAGATATATATCATATGTAGATGATAAGCAAATATGTATTTCTGGTTTATTTGATAACGGTTATTAATATATTTGTTCCTAGAGATGATTTTATGGCTAATGTTGTCTTTTTCCTGTGGTTATATTGGCTTTATAGGAGCTGGTATCCATAGGGGTGTGCAATCTGGTGGGGGCATTATTCTCCTGCCTGGCTACCGCAGGAGCACCGTCTGAGACCATGCTCCAGGAGAGTGCCGGTGGTCATACTCAGGTGTGTCCAAATCATTCCTCACAAACTGATACCCAGTCTTTTTTCTTTTACCAGGAGCTTGTTGCAAATGGAATCTGTAACTTTGTCGGCTCATTCTTCTCGTGCTATTGCTGTGCAGCTTCCCTCTCTCGGAGTCTCGTACAGGACTCTGCAGGCGGCAAGACTCAGGTGTGTGTATGTGTGTCTGACAACTATACTGCAATTATTGTCCTTGAGTGAAGTTGACAACTCATTTTACAAGCCTGACTGAAGTAATATATTCTTCATGACCGCATGTTTTGCTGAATGTAGATATGTGCTCGGGGATCTGAAATTAAGGTATCAAAGGAATTTGCAGGGCAAGAATTTTTATTTTTATTATTTAGCCACATTTACTCAAAAATTTGTGCCTTCCTGTGCGGTTTCTCCCATGACAATGTGGCTATTTTGGTGCATATTGTATTGAAAAGAGAGTTGCGTGTTGTTCCATTTGTAATTGTTACGATTGCATTAGATGCGAATTTTTTTTAGGCGATTCAGTATATAATATTGGTTTTATTGAAATATTCAGGTAACTTGCGTTTAGCTGTTCTGGCAATACATACCGCAATACGATTTTTCCTCAGTCCTGCTTTGATTCTTTAAATCCGTGTATTCCTCACAATTTTTCCAATTTAATTCGAGAACCATATTTTCGTTTTCTCGTAGATGCACGCGTAGCACGAGACTGCAAGAGAATGTAAAACGCGATGCACGTGACTATTGTTCAGGCAAAGTTTTAGGCCAGGGGAGGGACAAGTCAAGACCAGGAGATATTTTTATTAGTTGAAAATAATAATTTATAAACTTTACTTTACATCAAATATGTATGACCTGTTGGTAATGACACCACATGAACAGTTCTCAACCCTGACTTGACAGAGTAAAGCATGAGGCTGACTTTGAAATGGTGGAAAGCTCAGCAGCACAAGTTTTCTCTCCTGTGATAAAGGCTATTCATTCCTACAACACGTGTGCCCTCTGAAAGAGTAGCGCAGCAGGGAACATTGTTACCGCACAGAGGGCTGCTTTGAGTTCAGACGTTGTCGATATATTAATTTTCTTCAAAAAAAAATATGCAATGACTTATTTAGCGTCTTGTTAAACAAAATTAAACAAGATATTTTAAATGTGTTGACAGGTTTGAAACAAAGCTCATGTAAAAATTAAAATTAAAAAAAAACAGACAGACAGACTAGAAATAGCAGTGATATTTTAATTTGCTGATTATTTTACTGCTATCAGTGTTTGTCGAGTTTATCATCTTTATGTTAATTATATATGTTCACTTGACTACCCTTTGAAGTCTTACAAGGTAACCTCACTTACATATATTCTGTCAAGTAGTAAATGTTATAGTGATTATAGTCATTTAGTGTTATGCAATACGTATCATAATATGAGTTTGGTATATCGCAATTGTTCGCAATAGTGTTTAGGGGTATCGTTCACCCTTGCTTAAAACCAATCCAAAAGTTGTCTTTTAACAAAGTCTCTACTAGCGAATCTTCGTGTAGAGCATATTAGGTCGAGGTAAAATTTGTCACACAACTGTAACATTGCATTATTGTATAACAACTTTGCAATAAAAGAAGTGTTGAAAAACTTCATGGAGTTTCCTATTTTGCTGTCGTTAGACAGAAGTTGACACTAGTGTACATTACAGTTCGTTATTAAGTGAAAACTAACTATAGTTTGATTACGTATACAGTTTCTGGTCATCGACCGATCTAGTACTGACTGCATATTTTTAACAAAGAATGAATAATTAATATAGCAATATTTTGATACGGTAAAAAGCAAACAAAACTTTTAAAAATTGAAAATAAACGGTTTTCAATAATGAAAAACATGAGGTCAACTCTGATTCGAAGACTCTTCGAGCATAAAGAAAGCAAGCAGAATTGAAATGGAAGTGTATATCGATCGGTTCCTGTTCAGCTAACTATATATGCTTATATGTGTAACTGAATTTTTATTTCAGGTGGTCAGTTTGGTTTCTTCATTCATTGTGCTGATCGTAGTGCTATACATCGGACCCCTGTTCGAGTCCCTTCCCGAGGTCAGTATTTCCAGAAGAGTGCACATTCTATTATTGTGTTCCCCGTTTCTCTGTACTCGGCTTTCAACTAAATATTATGTCAGAAATGGAATAATGTATTGAAAGTCATGAAAATTAAATACATTTATTGGGGTTGAACAACTTGTATTCATTATTCTAACAAATTATCTAAGTAACAGTTAACATGTTCCGTACTTCCCTTTACCACATTAGATTTGTGGATAATCGCTTTCCTTCTTTTATTACTTACCCTGACGGTTCTTTCCGGTTCTATCCTGGGGTTGTTTGCACATCACAAAATTCGTTAATTTGCTAAATCAGTGACTCAGTTATGTTCCTTTCTTAGTTTTTTGGAGACCTTTGCTCCGTTTGCAGTGATTAGTCTTTAAGAAACAACCGTTAAGGTGGCGTTCTACAATTTTGCATTTAGTATAGGGTTAAAACTTTTAAAGGAAAAGTATTTTCCCGAGTTTCCTCAATGGTTAAACTGCCTATTTAAAAAGACTTTGTATATCTTATGTATTTTTCAATGGACCTTTGATTC
>QKMX01368516.1:18029-29268 GCA_003401595.1 Venustaconcha ellipsiformis | reverse complement strand
AAAAATTTTCAGTCATATCGCTATAATGTCTGCAGTGTGGTACTTTGTAGTGATGTCTATCACTAGGGCATCATTCTGCAGACACGAATTATGTTATCCCACCCAGCTTCATTATCCGAACACCAGGCCGACCAGTCATAACATTAACCTCTTAATGCCGAGCACCAAGCAAGGCAGTTGCTGTTACCAGTTTTATAAGTCTTTGGTATGACTCAGTCGGGGTACAAACCTATAACCTCCCGCATCTGAGGCAGACGCTCTAACCACTTAGGCCACCAGAGCAGTCTATGTGGTTTCAAATGTATAATCTTGTATATGCATGCTGCTAGATATGCACGTTTGTGTGTGTTATCATTTGTATGATGGCCTCATTGTAGATCAAAATTTTCACTATGTGCGACATTTGCTCTAAATATGCTGCATCAGCGTCTTGAAAAATAACTATTTTCACCCCTAAAAGAAAAGAGCATCCTCCCTTTGATATAAATGGCCTGATTGGGATACCTCAGATCATTCTCCCGGTCTGGCTTGTCTTGAATAAGCCATAGCAGATCAAATCTGGATAGCAGAGCAGCTGGGAGCTGAATATTCTGCTCAACTGACTTCTTGGGATTGTATCGGCCATAGGCAGGGTTGGCGGCAGCCAAGATGGACACACGAGCATTTAAGCTAGTCATAATACCGGCCTGTAAAAGAATTAAGTTCACTGATTAAGAATCAAGGTATCATTTTCCCATCTGAATTTGTTCATCCAAATCAAATTGCAGCAACAAAAATTGCAAAATTAAAGGTGATTTTTAGATAACAGATTCATTGTGAAAATGGTTTTAAAACTCATGCCAGTTTGTGGAATAATATACAAGTGATTGCTGCATATATGGATGCTAGATAAACAAGAAAAAAACTGAAATTTGTCAAAAACCAATTATACAGTGATGTCTGCATGGCCTGCATCAACTGTGTACACTATATCAAGATCAAACTGGGCACGGAAAAATAATTAAGTCAAACAAAAACAAGGCACTCCAAATCGACGGGTCTCTACAAAGGCAGATTAAATTAATGGTAAACTTGAGGAAATGGTGAGCAATTGCTATGTAGATTTAACACTGCCCACATTCTAGCTCTATCTTGTGGAGATCAAGTCATCAAAAAAATCATTTGAACTCTTTCAAAAATGGTGCTGGTACAAATATTTGTCAACATGTGCGTACATCTGATGATGGCCACAATTGCTCAGTTTCCTAGTAATCAGAAAAGATTTTGGTTCTGTAGAAAGCAAAAAATGGTAAAATTGTTAAGGTGATGGGGGTCAAAGGTCACAAGGGATGGCCTTGATGATAAGGGGACCTATTTTAGGTTCCAAAAGCAGGAATTTTTTCATTACTGCTCGTCTTTTCACATGTATATCATACTTTTCTCATAAGAAATCTATTTTTGTCTTTCATGCCAATAGTTTTTATTTTCATACTTCAACCCTATATAAAATATTCACATAAACTCACTGATCTTTTTCACCCTTGGGCACAACTTTTTGATACTTATATGAGTCCTGCTTTCTTTGCAGTCTTGAGAAAAAATTTCTTTAGCTTTCCTTTTTGTAACCATTGATTTTGTGGGCTTAGTGTTCCATTATTTCTTTTTATTTTCAAGAAGAGGTTCTTTTTTTATTTATTTATGCTCCTCTTTGTATAGTCTCCATGCAGTTCACATTCTAACACAGGGTTGCGTCTTCCTATCCCGATGCCTTGAAGTTTTCTACCAAGTTGTAGGTTTCTATATGCATTCTCCAAGATTTGGAATTAAAGGATGATTCTACTTGTGGGTCAGGAAAACAACCTGGCATCTGGCAACATTTTCATCATTTCCCCACCAGTGATATAAATGTCATCTCTACTAAATTCTGGAAGGTAATAAGTTTGGGAATGTCTAACTTCCAATTCATAGCGGGTCCAACTTTTTTTTTAACACATCAGATGCTAGAGCTGGCAATAGTAGTTCAAATCTTTCTGGCAAAGATCGCAAGATGCCAGCCCTCTGGTGTTCAGTTTTATGGCAATCTGACAAACATTTTAATTAAATATGCATTTAAGCGATTTTCTTTTCAGTACATTTTTCACACCTTTATCCAAACTTTAGTGGCTGTGTTTTTATCAAGACACCATGTACAGCATGCTTATTTCCATGTTTTGCTATGTGAGGACTCAATGAACGAGTAGAAATTACTGACCAATCATAACACCCTTTACAATGATCAACTGCTAAATAACATACTGAACAAATACAAGGATCATCGTTGTACAGCTTAATTATTGCATTAATTATTGCAACAAATACTATTACAAGGATCATCTTTGTACAGCTTAATTATTGCAACGAATACTATTACAAGGATCATCTTTGTACAGCTTAATTATTGCATTCATTATTGCAACGAATACTATTACAAGGATCATCATTGTACAGCTTAATAATTGCATTCATTATTGCAACAAATACTATTACAAGGATCATCTTTGTACAGCTAAATTTTTGCAGGATAAGGCTGGACAGAACCTTTTTTTTAACAACTTGATTGGAGATCATTGGGGGAAAAAAGACCTAATCAAGGAAACTTGGATTAAAAACAAAAGAGGAAAGATGGATTCCATTTTAAATGGAGAAAAATAATTAGACATTTACAAATAACTGATTACCAACATAATATCAGATTTTCGTACTGATAAAATATTTACAAATTAGAAATTGTTGCAATTTTTGTTGCTAAGTAAATTAGCTTACAATACTGTTTAAAATACATACAAACTTGAATTATTACCTGTCTTACCTACATGACTGAGATGGTCTGTTGCTCCATAACTTGTTTAAAATACAAGCAAACTTGTAATATAAGCAGTCTTACCTTTGCAATTGAGATGGTCTGTTGTTCCATAACTTCATGTATAGCTGTCCTGTCACCTTCCATCATTTTGTCAAACTCATCTATACAGCATACACCCTGATCTGCCAGAACAAGTGCTCCACCCTCCAACATCATCTCACCTGTCACAGGATCCTTCATCACAGCTGCTGTCAAACCAACTCCTGATGACCCTCGACCAGTTGTGTATTGACCTGTCAATAAATGAAACAGTTTTGACAACATTGGAAGCACAACTGTGTACTCTTTTATTAAATAAAAAAAAACTAAATAATGAAATTCATTGTGACCTTAAGCCTGTCTCAAAAATAAAATGAAAACTAATTACATGCAATTCATAAGGACTTTACATCTGTCTTACTTGCTGTTTCAGTTTCCATCATGATTCACTCCTTATCCATCATGAGTGGAAAACGTGATTCCACAACTGTTGTACACATCCAAGGGTTACGCCAAGATTACTCAGTGGTACGGAGTTACTTGATACGATGGCGTGTCTCTAAAGAGGTAGATAAATCAGTAACTAATGTAAATATGGCAGGAGCTGCATACCAATACTGCACATATAAAGAGTTGCATAATACAATGCTACAGTCCCTAACCTATTTAAAGAGGTACCTATTAAAACAAGGGCATGGAGTTCAACAACAAAATACATTACTGCCATATCACAATACAGTGCTGTCCATAGCCTGTTTAAGGAGGATAGTTTAATCAGTTGCCACTGTAACAGTGTATGGAATTGCATAAGACAATATAATGTTCTTTTCTTGTATATGGAGAGTGATTAAATTGTGCCTATTAATGCCATATAAAATTCAATTTTGGGCCCAAACATGTTATCAACCTATTTTTCCTTTAGTCAGACTGCAAATATTAGTGGAAAAGCACCAATGAAGTGCATAAATATACCCCATTTCAAACATACTTGCAATCAGAAGAGACCGTCAGCACTTTAAATACAACAGCCTACCATGAACCTGACCTGACTTGTGGGCTATGGAAAATAGTGACAATGCACACATGCTTTCTGCTTGTCATCTGTACACTTGACAAATGATCTAATATTTTCTTAAAATTTCCAATTTTGCTATATTTAAGCACTTGATGTTCAAACCTTTTTGTTTCCCATCTATTTTGGAAAATACAAGAGAGTTGTCAAAATATTAATAACATCTGTTATAATCATAAGCAGGATATGCCCCAATTTCATCGTGTCTAAGGTCAAGTCTCATTTTCATCAACATGTTTTAGGTCAAGTGTAGACTAAAAAGTCTGTCTGAATTTCATTGTGTCTTAGGTCAAGTCTCAATTTCATCAACATGTTTTAGGTCAAGTGTAGACTAAAAGATCTGTCTCAATTTCATCACGTCTTAGGTCAAGTCTCATTTTCATCAATATGTCTTAGGTTAAGTGTAGACTAAAAGATCTGTCTCAATTTTATCAACATGTCTTAGGTCAGGTCTCAATTTCATCAACGTGTCTTAGGTCAAGTGTAGACAAAAAGATTTGTCTCAATTTCATTGTGTCTTAGGTCAAGTCTCAATTTTATCAATGTGTCTTAGGTCAAGTGAAGACTAAAAGATCTGTCTCAATTTCATCACATCTTATGTCAAGTCTCAATTTCATCAACATGTCTTAGGTCAAGTGTAGAATAAAAGATCTATCTCAATTTCATCAACATGTCTTAGGTCAAGTCTAGACTAAAAGATATGTCTCAATTTCACAAACATAATTCTCAAGTTGGGCCATGACATTGAGCATTGGATTGATCAACTTTAAGCAAGAATTAATTTTCATCTGATTAAATTGGTCTAGTTTGAACTTCAATTTGTGTCTTGATTTACTTGCTTTTGGTGAAATTCTGGCTCATCAGGTCAATTTTAAGTCACTGAAATTTCAACAAATTAAATTCTAAACCTCAAAGTTTAGACTTAAATTCTGTAGGTGAAATTCAGGCTAGATTCTAATATCTTTGCTGATTTTTTTTTTTCAGGCACAAATTTTCACAAATGCAGCCTACTAACATTTCCCAAGAAAATTTCAGTTTAACAGCAACCTAGCTGTCCAACATATCAAAGTAAAAATTGCACACATTTATGTTGCCTCAATATGAACTAGCAAGAAAAAGATTTGGGATAAAAGTTTTGTACTATTTCTTCAAAGACTGATACTCACTGCGAGGAGCCAGTCTGTCAATGTAGGACAACAGCTGACTTTTGGCCACACCAGGGTCTCCCATCAGGCAAATGTTGATGTTTCCTTCAAAACAATAAACTCAGAATGAACCATTCATAGACAGTACACAAACAGTAAACAGCCCTCCAAGGGACTGATATGAACCATTCATAGAGAGTACACAAACAGTAAACAGCCCCTCTATGGGACTGATATGAACCATTCATAGACAGTACACAAACAGTCCCCTCTAAGGGACTGAAACTCTACCAGCTGAAAAGAATTTCCAGGAAGCCAGGAGTAGTCCTTCCTTTCAAGTGCTAAATGTTGAAACCATCTGAGATGTTCTTGAACAATACAATTTTAAAAATTAGCCAATGTAGCAAACAAACCCATATTGTTCTCACCATTGTACACGTAAACCTCTCAACAGAGGTGTCTCCAGTTGCTCTATGAAATCTCGCCATTTTCAAAACTACTGTTGAAATTTTTTTATTTTCCTGTTTTTTTTTTCACACTTTGTGGCTAATGTAATGAATTTACAGCAGTACTACCTGTGATCATGTGACAACAGGTTTAAGCAGGGCAAGACAATTTAGTTGCCACATTCAAAAAGTATAAAACAATTGATATCCTCTGGTTTCTATGGGGAGGGAAGGCTGACTTCAGTGTCATTTACATGGATTATATGCACCATGTGTGACCAGAAGTAATTCAGAAAGGAATGAAGACATGAATAGATAGATTATGGTTGGATTACTAAAATGCTCAGTCAGCATAAAATAATTAACAGTATGTTCATTCTCTCCACAGAGTGGATTCTGCTTCTGTGCTTAAAGTTGTCAATATGGCTTAAAGCCTATAGTAAGTGTCAACAAAAGCAATTACTAAAGATCTTGTTAAAAAAAGGTCTGTTTGGCTCCGGCATTTAAAGTTTGTTGCGAGTTCGAAGTCTGCCTTGTCCACCATTGCTAAAATGCCAAAACTAATAAAATGAGATATCTGAAATTCAATGGACAGCAACAGAAACTTCAGTGTCGGAAATCAAGTTCCAAGGACACAGCCACATATTCTGCCAAACCTTCCCATAAAGTCCATTTTAAAATCTGTTCTGGAAGCTAGAATGACATTAAGCATCACGCAAAACGTTCCCATCTTTATATAAATCATTAAACAACAATAAATATGCCATCACCAAAAACCCTGTTCACAGAATCTACACCAAATGTGGATAAAGATACACATGCCAAGACAAACTTTTCCAACTTTATAGTCAAACATAATCTCCCATTTATGGCAGATCATTTGTCAAATCTAATTAAAATAATGTACCCTGACATGGAAATCAGACACAAGTTTTTGTACAACAAAAATTAGTCATATAGTGACCCACACCTTGGGTTCTCATTGGGTTAAGAAAGTTGCAGATATGCTGTAATGAAAAATTTGACATTCTCAATTTCTCCTCCTTTTGACCAATTTTAAAAATCTCATCACAATAATTCTGGTGAAAATTTCATATCCATATAACTTTCAAGATGACTGCCATGGCAGCAATATTGGATGTCTGAGCAGCACAATTTCCATTTAGGACCAAACAGACCACCAACAGAATGTATGTCAAGTTTCACAGCGATCCTCTCAGACGTTTAGAAGTACTTATAATAAACTTGCAATAATGAACGGATGATATACCATCCCACATGCTCACCTAATTGAATAACAATGAAAAAAAAAGGATGTTTTAAAAATTGGATTTGCGAAGTATTATTTGTGAAGAAAAAAAATATATATCTGGGCTTCGGCTGGGATATTTTTCCAAAGGGGTAAGTATGATGCCATGCACAATTTCAAAAGGCCAGATTAGGAAAGCAGTTGGTCAAAGTGGAAATGTTGCAAGCTAGATAGAATGTAAATCAAAGAAGCCATCTGGATATAAAATATATTTCCATTTATGAGTAAATAAAATTTACAAATGGTTTTAATCATGAGAATCTATGGTTGCATGAAATTATTTAAAACAAGCTGCAGGTTAGTTGTTTCTGTATTGTGCAGAACCTTTAAAATGCCATCTGCTACACAACTCGGAACATCATTGCATAACCATCTTTCCCTATTCTTGGATACACAAGTCACTAATTAAGTGCTCATCACATGTATTACAAATCTGCACTGCCTTCACAGCTAATTTTAATGGGCAGTTTTGTATATGACCAATATATTATCTGACATTAGAAACAGCGACAGTTATTGGCAGTGTCAAATTTAGTTCAATCAATAAAAAAGGATCTTTCAAAACCATAATGAAGGTCAAAATAAATATTTAATGCATACATAGGGTCTTTCTGAATTGAAAGAATCCACTTATTGCACTTAATTTTCATTTCTTTTCAGATGTTATACCTAAAAGAAGATAAGCTTCACCTGACCAATAGCTGCAATAAAAATGCTGATTTCAATTGAGCGCCAATAAAAAATTATCACAACAGACTGATACATTCTTTTGCAATATGCTTGAAATGCGTCTTATTGGTGGAAACATTATGCAAACACATTATTTCCTTTCTTTTATTTATAATTTTAATGGAGCCTTAACAATTTTAGTCATATCAAAACATCTGCAGTGTGGCAGTTTATAGTGAAGCATCATGCCACACATAGTCCCAATATCCTGACACCAGGTCAACCAGTCCTAACGCCTAAACTTTTAATGCTGAGCGCCATGCGAAACAGCTGCTAGAATCAGTTTATTAGTCTTAGGTATGTCATGGTCAGGGTTTTAAGCTGCAGCCTCCTGCATCACATTATGCAAAAAGAAGTGATATAAATTAAACATTTTTTAAAAAAATGGCTGGAGATCTTATTCAAATATACTGAAATCTTATTAAATTAAATTACCTCGGATTTTCATCCCCTGTGGAGATTTGTCCACTCCACCAACCAACAAAAGCAGCAAGGCTTTCTTGACATCTTCATGCCCGTAAATTTCAGGAGCAATGCTACTTGCCAGTTTGTCGTAAAAATCATCTTCTGCTACCTGCTTGATCTCATCTTCTGTTAATTCCTCTGCTCCCAGTTCATCGTCCTCAGTTTTGTTCATTTTCACCACTCTCTGAAAACAAGCCAAGTCATCAAACAACATGTCATGTAAAATTGTCAACTTCTCATCACTCTTAACCATAGGGGCTCCTAAGTAAATAATTAACATAATCATATTAACATAAAAAACCAGATGCTTTCATTATCTGTTACAGAGATTAAATGGTATTTTTTCATAAAGAGCTTTCATTCACTTAGCATTATTGTGTGCTTAGGAAACAACAAAGATCAACATCAAAAAATTAATGAATATCAAGCCCAGGCAGACTTACCTAGAACAAGCAGTCCAGAAAAGTTTATGAATTGTAGCCAACATATTCCATATTTTGCAAAGTTTGTTTTTATTTGCTATTAGAAATTTTATTCTAAAGAAAATTTCATGTTAACATTCTATTACACTTCACACAATTCATGGAAAAGAGTAAAACAAAAATCTTTTTATCAGAATGGCTTAGGTTGTGATGCACCTTGAATATACATGAATGCTGGCAGTTATGCCTAAGCAATCTGCAATCTGTCAACTCAGGAGAACCAGTCAATCTAAACATTGAACTTGCTAACCACATTAGTGACGTCAAGGATAGTAATGTTGAACTTGATGTGGACACTATCTTTCAGGAGATGCAGAAGAGGTTTTCAAAAAATGTAATGGATCTGGACATGTTAAAGACCATTCATGGGAGTGGAAGTGAAAATGGTGCAACAGTGTCCACTAATTCCTGGAATACTGTGATCTATGGAGAAGCATGTCATCAATGTCCATGAAACAGGAGATAAGATTAAAACCCTGACATTCAACACAAATAAAGAATAACAATAATGACTTCTCTGTATTAGAGTGAACTCAGTACTACTGACAGTAGAGTGTGCAGTGCGACAGTGATCTGGGTTTCTTCTGGCTAAGAAAAACCGAATTCACACGATGAAGATAATGGAATTTTTGGCAAACTATATGAGATGCTTAATAAAAAAAAAATCCATTTATAGATGCATCATAATTATGTAATGGCTGGAGTTACTTTGCATCTTTTCTCTCCATTTAAGTGACGAAACAATGATCATCCACCGCCTTCGCTCACATATGATTTTCCTACCTAATGAGCAGGTCATCAAGAGAACACTATAGGAATACAAAGTCGAAAAAGTGTAAAACAATGAGCTTTGAGCTGGACCTTAATGGGCCTCAATGTAGAATGTGGCACACATTCTAGTGGTTGTGTACATGTATCCAAAGTTTCTTCCCTTAATCTCACAGCTATAACCTTAAAAGTTCTTGTTGCTAATTAAGTTGTGTTGCTGGTAGCAGTCTCACAGTACTTATAGCAACTTATCACCTGTGGGTACTTCAGCATCACATAAATGGTTGCTAAATTTGATTGGTAAATTGGGTCCTAGAATAAGCTGTCATAGTGTTAACCTTGCAATCATCAAGTGCTTATTTGCAATGAAAATATTGTACCATGACCACGATTCTGAAGACGGCATCACCAAACTGGTATGCACCACACCTTCTAGGGATAATGTACAAATATAGTTTCATGCCCAATCCCAGCTTTAAAATTATAAGAGCTGTTCCAGTAAAACATATGGGACACTTTTAATGTGGGATAAGTACATGTACATGCAATTTAACATTTTCTTTTGACTTGTATATGAACTCTTGAAATCACAGTACCCTGGCACATATTTAAAAAAAACTGCCTTACTGGGTACCATGTATCTTTGAATGGAACAGCACTAAATCAGGAAAACGTAATCAAAATGTAAAATATTCAGCTGTGACCTTGACTACCTAGAGAGCACCCCCTTTAACACCTTCTACTGATGCTTATATGCTTTCATTGATCTAAATTTTAAAGTTGTCAGGTGGAAAGGAAAGTGCAATGGAAAACAATACTGAGCAGTGACCTTCATCTTAAGATAGCACCACACACACACAGGAAAAGAAACACTTTCTAAAAATGATGTGCAAGTATAGAAAGTTTCATTCCATAATTTCAAATGGTTTTACAATACAGAACAGAAGGGAAAGTGACAGGCAAAAGGGCAGAAGCAAGAATAAATGTCACTTTTCTTCAAATTAGTTGGGTACAATTTTCTAAAATAAATCAACCAACAACTCTCCTTTATTTCTTCACCATGCTAACACCCATAAGCTGCTCACTGACCTCAGAATTCTAAGATCATGTTAATGAGATATACTGGCACTACACACAAATTTACATAACATGCATATGAGCATGCAAGGAATTCCAAACCATAGTCCATGGCATGCAATCAGGACATTCCACAAAATTGAAAAGATTTTAAAACTACGGTGGAGGTGAAAGAAGCAGCAAAAGGAAGATGGTTGCTCTGGCAGTTTTAGGTGGGTAAATTATCAAGCAACCAGCACTCTGGGAATGTATCATGTGACTGGGAATCATGCCAATTTCCTTCACAAAATGCCCAAAATCAACTTTATGCATGAAAATCACACATTATACCTACAAGCCCTACCAGTGTTAACAATACCAAATCTACCCTATATTTAACTGAGGAAACGTCCCCCCCCCACAATTTCTAGTTCTAGAAAAGTCCTTGCCACAACTTCTATTCATCTTTCCAACTTAAAATAATTTTAATAAACTTTATTAATACTTCTAAATCAGGTCAACATAGGTCAGGGGAACACCATACAATCTACCTTACAAAAAGGAAACCTTGTTATGGAAGGACAAAAATAAACCTGCAACCACCTACATATAGTATATAATAGACAAGTCTAATGAAGATACAATGTATAATGGGCAGTTTATGAGGTTTAAAGTCATTTCTCAGCACAAGATAGGTCATACATGGTTACCAGTATAACTAGTTGAAGAACCTGAGAAAACATCAGAAAGAACAACCGTCCCATGTGGAGCTTTCTCACATACATACCTATGCCAACCCTGAGACTCTAACCCCCTCAGTCAGAAGTGAGATGGCCATAATGAGTGCCTTAGACCACTCACTCGGAATGGACTGGAATATCTAGTCTAATATAGAATATAATGGACT
>QKMX01368493.1:6650-16819 GCA_003401595.1 Venustaconcha ellipsiformis | reverse complement strand
CAATGTATAGCCTATCATGTGCTGAAAAATGGTGTTGAACCCCAGAACAACAACATATGATGTCTAGTTGGTTCCAGATTGAAATGGTGATGATTAGATCTCCAATGTGGTGTTTGGGTGTATCTTGACATTGTACGAGTCCATTAAGTTCACTGATTAAGGTAAAAAGGTCATGGCATTAAAAATTATCATGTGAAATTGCTATTTGGAACATGTAAGAAAATATTTTTGGATACCAAATTTGGTGGTCTTGGAGCTTCTCTAAAATATTAGAGTTGCTTTCAACTCAGCAGTTAAAAGTGATAAGAGGACAGAAGAAATGGACTTCTCCAAAAAATTCTTTGCAACCAGTATTACATTAAGCAAACTAAGCATGTATGTATATCTTAAAATTATGAGACAAGTTTCTTTACCATGATAAGAAATGCTTTACTGTGATTACAAGTATCATGTTAACATGATAACTCCAACAGGTAAGGAAGTAGTTTTGTTACCAAATTTGATATGGAGTTTTTCAAGAATCAGAGATAACGTCAGTATTCAGCATTTGAAAAGATAAGGAGTACTGAAGATACAGTCTTATTCTGGATTCCAAGAAATTATTTACAGCCAGTAGAGTTCCAGTCCCATTTGACGATTTCTTGTTTACTTCTTCAGAATGGCTGAGCCAATTTGAATCAAACTTAGCTTGGAATTTTCTTGGTAGATCATCCATCCAAATTTTGTCTATGTTGAATTGACTCAGAATGGAGTGGTTACCATAGCAATCATGAGGAAAACCTATTTTATGCTTCTCAACAGTGGATTGGTCAGTTTTGATAAAACCTGGCAATGTTGAGATTTTCATAGCAACCAGGTGGAAAAATATGTTTGACTAACTTGCCATAATGGCATAGCCAGTTTGACTAATCTGAGCAAACAAACTGTGTTTAGATTGTTTGTATGGTTGCTTCCTCATAGACGAAAGCATGTGGAAAACCTGTTTTTAACTTTTTCTCCAGAAAAACTTTACTGTTTTTGATCAAATTTAGATGGATTGTTTCTTAAGACATACTTTACCAAAGTTACATCTGGGCTGGCTTCATAAACATTAATATGGCTTCCATAGCAAAACCAGGTGTACTTGATTTTAACTTCAGAACAACGTTTAGATTTGGTGGGAATGTTTTTTAGGATGTGCTCTATTGAAATTGCGTCCAGCCAGTTTTCAACTACTCAAAATGACTTAAACAATTAACTAGATTGCATGTAATGGAATATTTTTTTTCACATTATTTAGATAGCATTCAGGCATCAAGGCTTGATTTCTGTTGACTAAACATAACAGGAATTACTTTGAATTGGATTTCTACTTGCCAGATCAGCTGTCTCAGACTGCTTGGGTCTCTTGCTTTACAGTCATACAGATTAGATCTTATTTCCTATTAATTTAAACTGAACTTTTACCCACCTAATAACTTAAATTCAAGCAAACAATGGTACATATTTTTCCTTCTCAGCAATGCACTGTATGCTTTGAGTCCCCAAATACATGCTTGCGTGTATTAATAATGTATGTATATGCACATGATATTGTCCTTCCTCCACACCCACACCCAAAACCCCCTATTTTCGTAAGTACAAACACTTCTGTATCATTATACTCTAGCAATTTTATTGGAGAAAGCTTGCTTTCAGTTCATATAGTTTTAGTCATTTCTTGACTTGGAAGATAAATTTAAAACCTAAAAAATAAAACATGTCAGCAGACTAAGGAGAAACATTCTGTGTTATTCATTTATTTGATATTGATGTGATTTTAGCTGTATTAAAATAAAAATCCCTTGTTGCTAGAAATATAGGTTCTAAAAATTGGTTTGAACAAACTTTTTTCTAAAGATATGTATCTCACTAATATTGTTTTTGTCAATTGTTCCAGATTAAATAACTGCCAGATTTTTGTTACCAGAGATATTAAATGCCACACAGTAACTATAATTATGTGGCAACACTGGCAGCGACATCATCCATGTTTTGATTTGGGTTTGTGAGAGTCATACAACATGCATCAAAGCAATTGTTGCAGGTGAGACACTTTATTAAATAATTCCCTAGTTTATCCCAGTTATCAAAATATTTGTAACTAAATGGCCTATATTGCTCTAAAATTATTTAGTAAAACTGAAGATTCTTTAATAAATTAATTTACATTTTTGCAGGTAGACAACAAAATAAAACAACTGCAGAATCCTTAGGTGTGACATTATGGGCCAACAGTGAGGCAGATAGGCTGGAATGGATTCGAGCCATCAGACACAACATGTATTCTGCAATTGGGGGAGGTATGATTGATAAATGAAAAACAACAACAACAAAAAATAAAAATAAAAATAGCAGTAATAACATTAATTATATACGTCCTACTGCCTCCCAAATCCAGCCCTTGAAAAGATAACAATTTGTCTTTTCTGTCAGTAATATATAGACAAGTAACAATAACTCTTGTCATTTACCCCACCTAGTCACCTACAGGTGGCACTAGTTTAAACTTTCACTGCTGAACTAACAAGACACTTTCACTTTGCCTCCCAAAACCAAGTAAATATTTGTGGTATTTTCATTCAACTCATTGAGGATTTTGTTATTTTCAGATGTTTCAAGGATTATTCTACAGGTGGTAAACATTGGCCATAATTATGTGAATTTTGTTTGCAGCTAAGTGAACTTAGTTTCTGTATTCTTTGACCACATGGCTCAACAGGGCTATATTGTCTTAGAATGTGTGAAAATTTGTGTTCATTTACCATATTTATTTATAATCCCAGTTATAGTAGGTGTCAGATGTTTTTAACATAATTAGCTATGCATTTCTGTTTTTTTTTTCACTCTATCTTTGTTGTTTCAGAATCCACTGGTGCCGCTTGGTCAGAGTATACATGTTCAACAGTTATAACAAAACTACAACATATTGGGAATGACATGATAATTCAAAGGACCAAGAGTTTTGATGTTTTAAGCAGAAATGACAGAGCACAGATGTTTTAGCCAGATGCTGTTACATCTGAAGAATTTCATTAGTTTGGCAGAGTTTCAGCCCAGTTTTAGGAAGCCCATTTGGCATATGTCCGCCTGCATTACCAAGCATGGCTTTAGGTCCTGTAAGTCCAGGCACATGGGATTTATAAATGTCTTCAATAACCATTTGTAGGACCTTCAGGCTTCATTTCTTATAGGTAAGAAGTTTGACACACTTCAGGGAAATTTCTACTCAGTTCTAGCATAAGTCCTCCTGTATGTCTGAGCTTGGCCATAGTGCCTGACACTCTGGGCACATGGGGTTTATCAATGGTTTGAATGAGCCATGCCATCTAGCTGCATCTCAGTTCTGATGCTGGCTTGGCTGCCAACTGCACCATCCAGCCATCCAGCTCTCAATCCATACCATCTGGCAGTGCCTCAATGGTTGGTTTGGCTGCTGACTGCACCATCCAGCCATCCAGCTCTCAATCCATACCATCTGGCAGTGCCTCAGTTACTGGCTTGGCTGCCAATTGCACCATCCAGCCATCCAGCTCTCAATGCATACCATCTGGCAGAGCCTCAGTTGCTGGCATGGATGCTGAATACACCAACCAGCCATCCAGCTCTCAATCAATACCATCTGGTAGTGCCTCAATTGCTGTCTTGGCTGCTGACTACACCATCCAGCCATCCAGCTCTCAGGCCATACCATCTGGCAGTGCCTCAATTGCTGGTTTTGCTGCCAACTGCACCATCCAGCCATCCAGCTCTCAATCCATACCATCTGGCAGTGCCTCAATTGCTGGCTTGGTTCCTGACTGCACCATCCAGCCATCCAGCTCTCAATGCATACCATCTGGCAGTGATTCAATTGCTGGCATGGCTGCTGAGTGCACCATCCATCAGTCCAACTCTTGATTAATACCATTCAGACATACCTCAGTTTTGATGCCATGCTGACTGCTGACCATACCATCCAGCTATCAGGCCCATGATCCATACCATTTACTGACTGTGTTGATTCCATTATATATTGCCCTATGCCTCATCAAGTTGAGCCATGTAAAATTACTGGTGATCTTATTGATAGATTTGTCCATCCACTTTACTTTACCATTACTCTGGCAGTACAGCCATCTGACACCCATATTGGCTGTTTTTGGTCATTGATTATGATTTGATGGCTACATCCTGCAGATATGGCTAACCATTTGCTCACAGCTTACATTCTTGGATGGTATCATAACAGTATTAGAGATTACCATGCTTCATCTATTCCTCTTTCAATGAAGTTACTGATATTAATCTTGATCCCATTCAGGATAGTCACATACTGAATGTGGGGTTAAACCTGATGAGAGTTAAGGCTCAGATCTCTTAAGGTGGTGATACAATTATTAGGTGTCAAACTTAGAATGTCTGCCACCCACTCTTCTGCACCAGCATACAAGGGTCAAGGCCTCAGTAGTTTTTGATGACAATGAAGTCATCCCTTCACATCTGTCTCCTATGCAGTTGGAAAAAATCTATAAATTTAACAAGAGTCAATCTGCCAAGGCCAGTGAGTGTCCAATTCCAATGCCTTCATCACAGATCACCAGATGTTGGATAAGAACTATGCTGTAATCAGCCTGACTTGACCTGCATCTGTACTGTGGATAAAGTCATTTTGCATACCACTTTGAAGCTCATCCACAATATACTTGCCACATCTTTGTTGTTGGAGTTGGCATCTCAGGCAATTTGTCATGCCTGCAGATAAAGGTTGGCAATGAACATGCTGCCTTGCCCTGTGAACCATCCTAGTGATTGCCTCTGCTGTTTAGTGACAAGACAGAGGACTCATGGAGGCAGACAGCTGAAGAACTGTTCCACCATCTCTATGCAGCAATCATCACCTAGTACATCATCTCTGTTTCATCATCAGTGATGTGATGACTGGAAACAAATAGATAAGAGATCATTCACTGCTCAACTCAACAGCCAGGGGCAGTCCCAATTCTATGCATGAGGACAATCTGATAATCAGTTTTGTAGGCAATTGTGTCAAGCAGATAACAAATAAAGTTTCTCTAGCCCCACACCTCTACTCTTTCCATTGACTTGTCCCACAGACAATTATCCGGTATGCACCAGACTATTGTTGTTTTTCAAACAACATTGGATCAGTATCTTTCCGCCAATCAAGTGGGTGATCCAAATTGTCTCGGAGGTGCTTTGGTTCTCATTTTGCTAACCCCCTTTCCTTTTGCCCTCACCATTCATGACAGAAGTACAGTTAGACTTGGTAATTGACACACTTAAGTAGCAAGAGACCCAGATTCTCATAGTGTAGCAGACAGTGGAGATTTTTCAGACCCCACATTATCCAGATTCTTTCCACCGAGCCATTTCTGTTTACAATTAGCAATGGCATTCAAGATGGAGACAGCAAAATCAGTCTGCCTCTGTATCCAACTGAACAAATTTGCAATCTTTCTTGATCTGATGTGCATATTTTCATGTTCCTATCTCTCCAGTCTTATGGAAACTCCATCCATTTATATACTGAAGAAATTGTTATCAGTTTTGTGCTTTTTCCCATTTTGAACACAAGTCCTTGGGCCTTGATGAATCCCTGTGCCATACAACTTCATCAGTTTTTGCACATTTGGATATCATCCTCCAGAACATATGATCAGTTCCATTCCAGTCAAAGGAAAGAACTTTCTTATGTCCCTTTTACATCATCTTGGTTTTCTGATAATTTTGGAAGTTCCATATTTGTCCATCCCATCAGTTCATCCATCTGGGTATGGATTTTCTTACCCACTTTAACCTGGCATATCTTCCCCACCATTGGTTGGTCTGAATCTTTGTCCTTACAGAATCCATTTCCAACATAAAATGGATTACAATCAGTGAGTTTCTGAACAGCTGCGCCTGGATATAACTATGTTAAAACACAAACACCTTTGGTTGAGCAACCATCTGTACCAGACTTATACATTATCAACAGCCAGTGTAGTCTGGATGACATGTGTCTCTACATCAATCTCTTGGAGATGAAAGCTATCATCAAAATCTTTCTTCAGAACAAGATGGAGGTCATCATGTCAGACAACTCTGCAGTGGTGACATAACTCCTCAAACATGGCAGTACCAAATCACCCCACTCTACATTCAGGTATTGGCCTTCGATTGTTGTGGCATACAGTGCATTATTGACATCCATATCAGACATATTCCCAGCAGACTCAAAGTCTTTGCTGATTCTCAGTCAAGGAGTGAACAGATTTTCCATACAGAGTGGTCCCTCTGTCTGTTGGTCTTTCATCAGATTTGTCAGCTATGGTATGTCTGATGATTGATCTTTTAACAACCTGATGGAATCACAAACTGTCCACCTTCATTTTCCCAGTACCAGATCCTGAGACTTGGTCTGTTGATGCTCCTTCTCTCAGTTGAGAGTGCCTGTGACCCTCTGTCTATCCTCAATGATCTTTGTTCCAAGATTATACAGAATTTAGGGCCAAGAGTGCAGATTGCTGTGGATTGCTTCCAACTTCTGGGACAAATTCTGGATCAGTGATTTTCTCAGACAAGTGATAGATCTACCCAGAAAGATCCTGGCCTTGCCAAACGATCAACCAGCCTTAGATCCACATGTTCCATCCTTGCCCAGACCTTTTTCACCTTCATACTTTGCTCTTGTCTGGAAAGCTCTGCAGTAGAAACATTTTAATCTTTCAATCATGGAACGAATTGCATGAGGTAGAAGTCTCTACACTTTAAAGGCATATAAAGGGTAGAGGCACATTTTCAGGGACTAGTGCAAACCAAAAAAAACAAATAAACATCATCCCTATGAGTGCCTCTGTCCCAAAAGTACTTGATTCTGATTACTATTAAAGGCACATTCCATTATCACCTCTCTTACTTATTGTCTAACTTTGATTTGAATAGGCCTAAATTACTCACATTTTTTTTCTAAGTGGAATATTTCCTGGCTGAATTCATACAAATTTGAGCCTTTAATGAGGACCTAAGTGAAGCTCCTTTCATACAAAACGTGTTTTTTTATAGTGTTAGTTTGGCATACAGAATCAGTGGATTACTACATGCCCTCTCTTTTGACCTTCAGCCATCCTTAAGGTTTGATCTTGGCAGTCCTTACAACAAAACCTGCTTTTTGGTGGAATCAGTTGTCATCAGTGGGCAATCAAAAGTTATCATACAACCTCTCTCCTGTATTAACAAAATCTAAGAGATTTTCAAAAAGGACCCTAAACATGTGCTTACACTTTATCTGAATCAAACTGTGCCAGTTTGTGGAACTGAAAGATGCCCCTTTCTCCCAGTCAGACCCTGGAAAGAGAATATAAACCCATAAGACATACTCTGACATATCACCAGAACAGTCAACTAATGAAGGTATCTCCTCATTAGATAAGAGTAATCCCTGCAAGCCTTACTGAGGTTATTACATCTTTATTAAAGATATCATTGAAGCCATAGGTTGACATGCCATTCAACCTCGAGTTTTATCTATGAGACTTGGCTCCACAATGACAAACTTTGTATCTGGTAGACTCAGTTGCACAAGCAGCTACTAGACACAGTTGGCATCAGCAGAAACTGGATGAACACCCTGTATGGCTTTCACTGGATATGCCCAGAAATTGACGCAGTAAAGATCTCATTATTCCTTCTTTCCAGATGTAAGTCACATGAACTGAGGTTGTGCTTCTCGTATTTAAGAGAGAGGGTTAACTTTTATATGGTGGACCCAATATTCTCACCTCAGAGGTTACCTGGGGTATAAGTTGAATGTTCAGCATTCCCTCCACCTATTATCTATTATCCAAACATTAATTTGAATGGGGAACATATTCAAAAGAGAAAACAGATTTTTTTTTGTAAATTATATTTCTCCTAGAATACCTGATCATATTACTATAATGCCTTCCCATTCTTCCCACAGTGTGAGCATCTTGTTACACAATTTTCTGCCCAGCTTAAAATAGTGCCATCTGTAGTCGATCAGGGGAGGTAATTGACAAGAGTTATTATCCTTTGTCTATATATTATAGACAGAAATGCTGAATTTTATTTTCATTTTTTTGAGAGGGCTGCATTTGGGAGGTAGTAGAGTTTATGTTCCTAATATTAATGTGATCTGGTAAGTATTCTAGGAGAAGCATAATTTACTAAAATTTGCTTTTCTTGAATATTTTCTTAAATATTGATTATATTTTTTTTATTTTTTTTGAAACTTTTCTGCAGGATTGTCAAGTGTGAGATTGTTTGACTACTCCAGAGAGATACATCTTTGACTATTTTCAGTTCTTCAGTTATCACTACTTGTTATTTTTGTCTTTGACTTTCAAAGAAAATATGGTTTGTATAGGACTTTATCCTTCGAATGTTTTGCTTTCTTTATATACTTTTTAAAGAACATTGGCATTGTTTGCCTGTTATATTTATCTTATGAGAGAAATTATATTCTTTTACTTCGAAGGGTTTCTTTTCTTGAAGATTTTAGCTACTTTTAATCTTTATGCTTACAACCTTTTTAAAATCTGTGTATTTTATTATTTAGAATTTATTTGGAAGGCTTTATAGTCCTAAACTTTTAACCACATTATGTACCCAGGATTGTGCTGTTAAACCAAACACACACACACACACACACACACACACAGCAAGACCTTAGGTAATATTAATTTCATGTGAGAATTTGGTTATATTTTAATGAGTTATTGCCCTGGTTCCAAGTGAAGCATCCTGTTAGTGGTGATCAGTTGAGAACAATGACCATGTTAGTGGTAAGATCTTGTTCATTTTATAAACATTTTTCAAAGTGATTTTTGGAATATATGATTCTCTGTTGTTGCTTTTTTTTGCTTTGAAAGGACCAGTTTAGGATTGCTTTAAGCTTGTGATTATTACATTCATTCTAAAAAAAAACATTGGGCAGTATTTTTCAGTAAAATAAGTATTTTTTTCATTATATATATTGTTTTATTTGCAGGGGCAGATTCAAGGATAGCAGTGATTATACAGTATATGTTTAATTAATTTTCAGCTATATTTGGACAAAGCATTTCAGAGACCATGAAATATGAACGTAGTGTTGGAAAGAGGAAGGTACCTTACTTGGTGGAGCAATGCATTGAATTTCTTACGATGTATGGACTGGAAACTGAAGGCCTGTTCAGGTATTAGATTCGTATGATGAGTGGGAGAATAAAATACAGTACCTACTATAAGTGTCCCTCAGTATAAAGTATACCACAGCCACTAATTAGGTCAAAGATACCATTATGAACTTATTTTGTTGTATTATTTCCACATGATTAATTTCACTTCATGATGGTTCTTGATTAATAGGAGCAATTTTTATGATCTAATTTTTCACATTGAAAACCTCAACCATGATTTAAAACTGACAATAGTCGGATCAAAGACATTCTGAAGTCTATGTAATTTACTGCCAATCAGTGATGACTTAAATGATAACAGACATATTTTTATATTCTGGCACAGGTGTTAGTATATAATATCATATCCACTTTAAAACATAACATGACCATCCATCACAACTATGTTCATATTGCTTCATGGACTGTCAGAGAAGATTTGTGATATGTAGAAACATTAAATCCTTGTTTAAGTTCTGTATATATATTGTGAATAATGTGCTACGTTTTATTGATCTTTTTTTTTTAAATGTAAAACTCCCAGTACTCTCAGTGAATGTGTTGTCCTTGTGTCATTGTGTCACATGTTCAGTTTTGATTGGTTGCTAAGAAAGGTCAGGGGAGCACATTCTTGATGCTAGCTGAGTGGGAGAGTACATTCAGTAATGATATATAAACTATGGCAACGCATAACTGAAACTGAATCCAACCATAAATAAATACTCTTTCAGTTTATATATTAAAAAAAATTAAAACATGTCTGGAAAGTTTGTGTGTAAAATTGGCAAAGAAGATTATTTCACACTTGGAAATTCAAATTTCAGGACATCAGCCCTCGAGAAATATATTGGTATTAGGACATCTCTCCCCTGGACATTTTTTTCCTCTCCCCACCCCCCACCCCGACATTTCCCCCTGGACTCACCCCCATCAAATAGGACTTTACCCCCTCCAGTCATTCCCCCCATTATCTTTATACTACTTTAT
>QKMX01368484.1:50344-60526 GCA_003401595.1 Venustaconcha ellipsiformis | reverse complement strand
CTTATTTGGCAACTGCAGGATAATTCCATAAATTTGTAATTGTCATTCTTTTCCTTTGTTCAATTTGACATTGTAAGTATTTGAAACAGACTACAGAGTATTTACCTTCACTGATAATGGAATCACTGGTGAACAGGTCAACTTTTACACTGAAAACATCGTTTGGAATGAAACAGATTATAACAGTGTTAGGGTCCCACCTGGGCATAATNAGGTTTGAAATTATAAATCAATAAATGAACTGACCAAATTTTGTGCATCTTCTACCTCATTTGTGCTTTTCATCTTTTAAATTGGTACTGGGGTATAAACAAACGTGGAGGTATATTCAGACTACAGTTCTCTAAACACTCTAAACCTATATCTTTGGTCCCATTTTTCTCTAGGCTGGTAAAATGCATAAAGCCAGTTGATGAAGAATAACCTGATAAATTGGCAGCAGTATCAATGGGAAAATCTAGTTCACTCCAAATCACTGAGGTTATAAACATTTTGATGGATTTTTGGCTTGAAGATTATCACTCAATAAGGACAGAAATAGTTAATGGTGATTATTCAATTAATGGTTTTTTTATCAATCCTAGATAGTATGTTACAATACAGCTGAATAGGTACACCCTTTCAATTTCTGGGGAAAAAAATACTTCACCAAATTAAATGACAACTTCAAACCCTGACAAAATGAGAGCTATGCTAGTTTTAATAGGTAAATGAATTTCAGAAGTATAATTTGTAGCCGATGACAGTTTGGAAATTCCTGTACAAACTGACCATTTTTGCAAGTTACTGTAGGTAATTTTCAGCATGGCACTGGTGGGTATAACAGGTGCAGTATATTTTCACAAATTCATCAACTATATAATTATTTTTTTTCAGCAAATGAGAATATAATACCAGTCATAACCACAATACCTTCAGAAAATGATTCAGAAAGACTTGTAAAGCTGAGAGTCAATATGAAATGAAATTCTGTTTGTGTAGGTTGCCAGCTGCTAAAAGTTAAATTTCTAAATGAAACTGACATTCATTTATCAGCTCAAAATAACCAAGTTCTCCTGTTGTCAAGGTTTGTTGTAATCATTTTAATTTAGTGATGTACTAGAAGGCTATACACACTCAACCTTATTTAACTACAGTTTAAACAATATAAAAAACACAATAAGGAATGTTAACACTGCAAAAACAAAATAATTATATATGAATGCAATCTAACTGTGGAGCAAATATCAAATGTACTAAGATGACAACTTCTGACCTGGAAATCATAACTCTCTTAAGTTTGAGATTTTGTTCTAATCAATCACAAAGGATGTTACATCAGAAAGGTAATAACTAACTGGTTGATAGTGGAAACTCAATCTTAAACTCAAGCACAGACTCTTGTGAATTCCAAACAAAGTCATAAAAATCTCAGAGTACAAAATTAGTCTAAATATAAAAAGAGAACCCTGAATGGACTGATGTTCTACTGGACAAAGATAATTATTTCAATATCATGCCATTTCTTCCTTTTAACTACGTGTTGATATCATCTTTGATACTTTTCAGTAATAACAAGATTTTCAAATTTGCTTCTAAATCCGCATATTAGATGTCAGTTTGGCATAATATCCATTCAAGATAAAGTGGACATTATTCGAAATCTTAAAGAAGTGACAACAAGATTTTCAAGACAGCTGGTGTGGCAGCCATTTTAAATTTATGACTGGCATCATTTTCATTTAGAACCAAATAGGAATATAGAAGTTTATTGTTAAAAATACAATGTTGATATAGCTATTCATTTGGAGAAATGAAAAGATAATATTTTCATGATACAACTCTCCATGTATGAATAGCAATAATAAGACTCTCAAGATGACTGCTGTTGTGGCTGCACTGGACATCAGACTATTTTCAATTACAACCAACCCAATATCATAAGGAGTGCAAATCCCATATCAATATCTCTTTCTGCTTAAGTAGACTTTGAATAGCAAGCACTGTAAGATGGCTGCAGTGGGTAGGCTTATTCTCAAGCAAGTGCTTGTTAAGAAGAAGTACAATAAATAAAGTGAGGGAAAAAAAACAGCAAGAGGAGTTTCTGACTTGATTTAAATGTAGAACTTGTGTTATTCAAGCAATGACATCACCCAACATTAATACTGCTTGATTGTATATGAGAAACAAACCCAGGGATACTTACACAAAACTGCAATTGAGAAGTTGAACATTGTGGATCCCTCCAAGTTTTCAGAGATTATGCCATAGCTTCCAGTTGCTGCTCGAGTGATGGATGCAATCTGCAACAGTCCATTCTCCAGAGTTAGGCTGGAAGCATCTGCTGATTCTGTAAATTTTGTCAGGGTGTAGTTTACCGTGGGAGGGTTTGCAGACACAGTGAAGGTGACAGTTTTTGATGTACCTTCCACTATTTCTATTGAAGAGGGTGATATAGTGTCATTAAACTCAGGTTTGTCTGAAATAGAATTCATTTAGTGAACGTCATTACAACCATAACAACCATTCAAGTTGGAGCTTGTCATTATTACACAAAGTTTTATCATTACTTGATTAAGATACTAAACAAGGACTCAGGAGAATAATGTCCCAACTGCTTTGTTGAGGTATATTCCAAAATATCCCCAAAAAAGTCCTGGAACATGAAAAGCATGTCACTATGACTTTCTTTTGCCTGTGATAAGCATTGTACCATTAATACACTCATCAAGTATGACTGTACATACCACAATGTTGGAGAAACAAGGTGCATAATCACACCTTATAAATTCACTAGCTGGTGATTTTGCTAAGCTGGAATAAAATTGATGGGGCATTCAGTCCCCAATCAACTCAACTTACTGACATAAAAAATTTATGGAGACTGCCTTAATACAGCGGCAATTCGGCCTTAACAGTAATATCAGTCAGTCAAACATTGGCAATTCTGCCTTGACATCTATCATACTGGCGATTCCACCTCATAGTTAGGGCATGTTGGCCAATCAACCCTGACATTAGCCATACTGGTGATTCTGCCTCATAGATAGTGCTTCAGTTGTACTGGCGATTTTGCATAATTTTGGTTATTCAGCCTTGACAGCAGTCATACTTACCACACAAACTTCATGCAGCAGAGGGTGAGACTCAAGGAATGCCAAAGATGTATATTAAAAAGTTGATATTACTTCTCTATTAGTTCTTTTTATCCTATAATGTATCATATACGCAGTTCACCTGACTGTCAGTCCAGGTAACGGTACAGGAGTGTCGAGTGAATTAGCAATTTCAGGTATGGTCCACCTGTCCATCTATTTTACATTGTGTAATAGTACTGTAACAACGCAACTGATTTGAACTATCTCCTAAACTTTATAATGTCAATTTTACAGATTTCACTATATCCTGATAAAATTATTCCTTCCACCACACAAACAAACGAGCACAATTAACATGCAAATTTCTTTCTAAAAAATCATTCTCCCAAGAGCTTTCAAAGTTAAGTTTACAGACAATTTATACAGAAAGCCACAAGAAATCCACACGAAGTGAAAATTATAATTCACAATCTTTTTTGTATTTTAAGGCCATGGTAATTAAATCTGAAAGTTTCTCAGGAGAAAGATATGCTGGAAGTATTCTTTTCATTAAAAGCTAAAAAAAACTTAAAATATATATCAAATAAATTGGCAAATAGTAGCAAATGTGTATATATAAAATGTTTCTTACACCTTAAACATGGTCATACTAGTAACTGTTTAGATGTATTTCAGCAAACATTTCACACATGCTTCAAAATGTTCCAGAATTATAAATGTGATTAAGTTATTATAAATAATTCTCTGAAAATATGTGTATGAACTTAGACATGGCTTTGCAAGAAATATCTTCTTATTGGAGTAAAATCAATACTCAACAAAGTACAAAATTTTGTGCAAACACATCCATTACTGTGTAAAGTGATTCTCATTTTTATGTTTTGGGACACTATCTAACAAGATCCTAGTTTTACTTTATGGAAGCACATCATCATGTGAACTTATCATTACCTTGGCAGGAGGCGCATTAAATTTATCTTTCGTAGTTTGTTTTCATACACCAAATAAAGAAATTTAGTATCTTGATCGACGACCCAAAACATAATCGTTTTCACCATCTTAAAACATACAGTAAATATGGTACATAGTTTAAGATTGTCTCCAAAAACTTCAATGCATTTAATCAAACATTTGTCGTCCACTAAAAACATATCATCGTCTCAAGATTGCAGTGATTTACTGGTTTTACAAACTCAGTCATATAGTAAATTATTTCCTCTACTTAGAGTGTTACTTGTTATATTTCTATTTTATACTTTTTCTTCATTTATAAATTACAAATTATTCATTTTAATCTAAAAGGATATTCTTATATTCTAAAATGCTTTTTGTATCTGGTATGCATTATTAGGCAAGGGGAAAAACAATGCAACCCTAAACATGTGATTCTCAATAGTCAATATCAAGGGTTACAATCATTTATTTCTTTACAGAAAGAAAGATATGTTTAAAAGGAAATCAAATTCATAGAACATGAAAAAAAATCGAGAGCTATTTTTGTGTTATTCATTAAGATGTGTGATCTTGTTTATTATAAAAAAAATTTATTTGAGATCTTGATAAATCAGGTCCATTAACTAATTCTGATTCAAACAGTCACTGTAACACTGCAAATATTTATATCAAAATTTTTATTTTGTATTCCACTTCAAATACAAATACTGCATGTCTCAAACTATAAAATCCTATTTAAGAACTTCAGTTTATATGAAAAGCATGCAAGGTTTCTCTTGGTACAACCATATTTTTTACATATTTCTTCATAATACATACACAAGACATCCAGAGTTATGGCATCATTAACAGTTTCTGACAACAACAAATTGGTTGCTCTGCAACCATATACTGCCTGGTGATGTTCAGATGTTGGAACAAATTCTAGAATGTTGGTTGTAGATTTTCCTCCGTATTCTGCTGGTGTCATTCCCTTGTCAATACCCTGAATACGTCTGTTATTATTGATCCAGGTGATAACAGCACCAGGGTTACTGGAGGCAGAAACGCAGGTCAGGGTCAGTTTGTGACCTGCTTTAGGATGTGTGGGGTCAGTGGTTATATCTACACTAGGTGGTGGGACTGGAAAAAATATAAATGGATATGAGTGAAAAATAAAAACGTATAATAACATTACAATACATTTAATCATAAGGAAAAATCAAACAATACATTAAAACAACTTTATAATGCCTAAAATACATTGAATCATAATGAAAAACAAAAAGATGCATTCAAGTAACTTTATCACCTATTCAATGCTTTCAAACATAAGAAAATTTAGGAAAATGCATGGAAAGCTCATATTCTTCATTTTGATTCTAACAAGCAGTTTGTGATTGTAAATTTTTTTAAAAAACTACTTTCAATTAAATTTCCAACACTACTATGAAAATGAGTACACTGTGAACTGCACATGAAGTCACAGTACATTGTGCAGCACAGTAAACTACTGTACAGTTTTCAGTACACAAAGCCACGGTACAGCAAACTAAACCAACAGCAGTGAGCAGTACATATAGTTACAGTAACATATGCAGCACATGAAGCAACAGTAGTGTGCAATACATAGAGACACAGTACAGTATGCAGCACATTGTCATAGTACAGTGTGCAGTACATGAAGCCACAGTAAGAAAACAAGTATAACATTTTCAAAATGTAAGCAGCACAAGCAGCCAATGAAATAAAAATATTTCTTCTTTTAATATTGAAAATGTAGATCAAAAGTGAAGGTTAGCTCTTATCTGGCAGTCTTTGGGATAAGCCCACACAAAAATAAATTTTTTGCCTTATTTACTTATTTAAAAGCTGAGTTCAAGATAAAACAACAACAAGAAATAGGAAATCTCATGAATTGTGTGGCCACATGCATCGTGGAAAACCAAATTAGACTGGTTGATTCCTAAATCATTATCAAATATTCTTTTTAATTAATAAGCACTGAAACCATTTGATATTCTTCAATGATCAGATTTTCACAGTAGCCACTGTAGCAGCCACAACAAATCAATGATAAGCACCATTTTATTTCGGATCTGCAAAGCATAGTAAAAAATTCTGCTTAAAACCACACATCTATTCAGAAGGAAAAGCAATAACAGGAAATTTAAGATGGCTGCAGTGATGACCATATTGACTATTCTTATCACCACCATTTTCATTTAGGACCAACTAGACATTCCTATACTGAAAATGCCATCTTGATAAGATCTTCATTTTAGGAGGAGAAGCAATGATGATTTTCAAGATGGCTGATGTGGTGGCCATATTAACTTTCCATCCAGCACTGTGTGTGTAAAGTTTCACAAGAATACTCTAAGTAGTTTAGGAGGAGTAGTTATAACAAATGAGGTAACTAATGGACATTTATTTGACAATAAACAACAATAAACTCTTCTGGTCTATGATCAGTGGACCTAAATATTATTAAACAAAAAATGTCAAGAGTGTGATCAGTGTAGCTGCAGCAGTTACTAAATCTTTGAACCTCAAAACTGTAAATACAGAACTGTCAAATATCTGCATAAATTTGGGAGTTAAAATTATCAATACCAATTTCCTCCCTTTTGTTTTAATTGCTCAAAATTTTTACTGCAGATGTAAAGACATTTTTAATTATTTTCATGGGACTACAATCAAAAGTATCAAAAGTAGCCAATCCTGTAAAGTGAGAAAAATGTTTGGTTAATAATCTTTAAGGCAGGTTTGACCGAAAATCTCTACATAAATAATTTCTGTGCAAATTTTGAAAGCCATCTCCTTTTATCACCCCTCAAATATTAGATCACCACATTCTTGTACTGCTTGTGACAAATGTTCCCCAAATGTGACTTACAGTGTACTGTTAACCGCTTAACAGCCTCCAGAGGTACAGCTGTGGCATCATTTGATGCTGTGCATTTATAGATGGCACCATTGTCATCAGCCTTTGTCACAATGGCAATTTCTGAAGTTGCTATGTTCCCCACTGGTGGACCTGGACTCTCTGCTGGGATCTCAGCATCTCCTGTTGAATACAGTGTTGCAGTGAGTGAAAAGAGAGTACTTCATAAACATTCATCAAATATGAAAATTAACAAGAGTCTCTCAAAGAGACAGATTCACTCAAGACAAGGCAAATTCTTCTTTTTAACTGTTGAGGGTTGAAACCATCTCCAACATTCTTCTGCAATAACATGATTTTCAAATAAGCTGTGTTTGTACACATGTTGGATGTCAGCTTGCCACCATTTTCATTTAGGATAAAGTGGACATCATTAGAAGTCTTGTGGTGAATACCAAATATTGTAATGATAATCCATTCATCCTGAGTAAAAACAATGAAATTTTACTAAGACGTCATCACAACAGGCATAACTGATTTATGATTGGCACCATTTTCATTTTGGACCAACTATCATAAAAAATTTAATGTTAATACAGTCATCGGTTCGGTGAAGAGTAGAGAAAATAATATTTTCATGATATGACCATCAATCCTGGAGCAGCAACTCAATATGGCTCTGTGATGACCATACTGGATGTCAGATCTCCAGTAGTTTCATTTAGGTCTAACTAGACATCCTTACAGTAAAAATGAAATCTTGATACGACTATCGATTCAGGATGAGGAGCAATAACAAGATTTCAAGATGTCTGCTGTAGTGGCCAAATTGAACATCAAATCAGCAAGGTTTTTATTTAGCACCAACTAGGCATCAAATGAAGTATTTCAGTGGAAAAAAAAAAACCTGTGTTGCTATGACCTTCAATTCAGTAGAGGTCATGACAACAAGATTTTGAAGAAGGCTGCTCTGGAGGCCATATTGGATTTCACATAAGCACCATTTTCATTTTAGGACTAATTAGATATTAAGTCTTTTAGTGAAAATCCCATGGTGACATGACCATCCATTCAGGAAGAACAATGATAAAAAGATTTTAAAGAGTGCCACAGAGGTGGCTATATTGGATGTCATATCTGCAGTAGTTTTCATGTAGGACAAACTAAACATCATAAAAGGTCTTTTAGTAAAACCCCAAGTTGATATCACCAGGTTTCATGAGAAGATGCAATAACAAAAATTTCATGATGGCCAGTGTGGTGGCCATATTGAAGGTCTGAGTAGGACCACTTTCATCTAGGACAACAAAGACCTTGGGGTAAATGTGTGTGTATAATATCAAGGTGAACCTCCAAGAAGTTTAGGAGGAGTAGTGATAACAAACTTGTGCTAATAGATATATGTCACACAATGGACTTACGATAGATGACTTAAGACCATTCCATCCCATAAGCTCTACTAGTCTATAACCAGCAGAGCTATAAGATGAATAAAATAATGAGGTTCTCACAAACATGCCCATTTCAAATAGGTTTCAAACCTTATTAAGGAAAATAATGAAAATATGAAATTAAATAAATTTAATACAAGATTCTATTGGATATATGAAACACTACAATTTATGCTTTAAAACTGTATGAAACAAAGCTCACCTGAAAAAAAAACAGCTTGAACATTAGTTTTTGCCTTATACGACATTTTGATGTGAGTGATTTCTTACACTACTGTTATTAAATACATTTAATATGAAAGAAATGAATTAGGTTTATTAACAAAAATGACAGTCACATATTAAAATAATGTATGACTTAAATAAAATGCTATTCCAGTGCATGCAACATATCAAATTTCAATAAGATATGTATGCAATTTTCCAATATTTGCCAGAAATGACAACTCTCTCTGCTTACTTTGTAGAAAAGTAGGAGTTCTATTCATTTGTACCATAAAATCAAGTACAGTCCTGTAAACTGCCAAATAACATCTGAAAAGTTTTTAAAAAGCTGCTAACCTTTGAACCACTTTAGTGTGGCAAGGGGGTTGCCTCCAACTGCTGAACAAGTCATTCTCTTGAGATCCCCTGCTCGAATGGACTCTCCCTCCGTGTAACCTGTTATCTGAGGGGGGTCAGGGGGGTCTGGAAGGAAGGAAGGAATGATGATTGAGATGTACTTATGAAAACAGCATTTAATTCATATACAATCAAACTTGTCCCAAAAGCCACCTTCATAAAGTGGTCATCTTGTCAGTATGGCTGTTCTTTTTCCCTGGCAAATTTCTTATACAAAAGTCATGTATATAATAGCCAACTGGTTTCTACTATCAGCAGTCAGGTGTTTCCTAAGCATATAATGGCTTCTCCCTTCTCCAGTGGTCACTAAGAGTGTTGACAGTGACCACTCAAAGCATTTGAAATGAAGTTTTGTTTAATGAGGAAGGGATTGTTCAAATAATGGAACACCATTTGAAACAATGTGTAAAGATTTCTAGTCTTTGTACTTGAAAGTACTCAAGTCACACTGTAACTCAAAGGTGTCCACATATCAAATAAGAAAGCAACACTGTTTTTATCAACAGAGAGAGTGGGTTGTAACATTTCCTATGTTGGATGGTTGAACAAGTTAGTTGCAGAAGAAATTAATATAACCTTTCGAGATGGTGTGACAGGTGTTGTTCAAAATCTTGGTATTTTGTTTTTTATGTGGCTGGTAATAATTATATCTGATGAACTAAGTTAATCTATGAGGAGAAACACAAATTCATCTTATTTCATTAGTTAGGGATCATTCAGTATATTCAAAACATGTCTGTAAAGGCAACTGAGGTTTTGGTTCATGTGTTAATAACATTAGCCACATGAAGCTCTGCTCAATCCTATTCATTACTGGCCTCTCACATAATGGCACTCCTTTGATCTTAGTGAGCAGAGAAACTGGTTAATCCTGACACTGTGTGAACAGCTATTCCTGAGTGTAATCATGCAACATTGCAAAACAAAGAGACTGTCCTCTGTTTCACAATCATATGTAAGCTGTCAATTAGTAGCAAAATAAGCCTTTTGTTATGGTGCACAGTACAAAGAAAGATTAGTTAATTTTGTTCACAAATGTTTTTAGCATAAGCAATGGTTTAATTTATAGAAGGGGCTAAAGTGAGAAAGATACAGTAACCTTGGGAAATTTCAGGTGAATACAAAAATGTGCATGAATTTCATGATTTTGAATAATGCACTAAATTAACAAACAAACACATAATAATAATAATAATAATAATAATAATAATAA
>QKMX01368474.1:5799-30328 GCA_003401595.1 Venustaconcha ellipsiformis | reverse complement strand
AAAAGGGGGATTGTCACATGGCAAATTTGATTGAACTAGTTTTTCATAAGGAAATGCACTCATAGTGAAGTTGTATTTCTTGTAATGTGTTAAACTTTGCAAAACATGTAAACCTTTGCCATTTTCCTTTTGAACAGTTTAGACACAAAATCATTGTCCCCATCATAAAATAATGAAAGTTTCTGCCATTTTGGCAAGCATTTTAAGTATGCACCTGCTTCAGTGTAGTGCATGTCCTACCTGCTTCAGTGTAGTTCATGTCCTATCTGCTTCAGTGTAGTGCATGTCCTGGTATAATTTAAGATTTAAAAGTGTTTGTACTGCAAGCAGGAAATATGCATGAAGGAGTGTTCTGTACCATCTTCTGGCAATGTTCGTTTTTTTTTTTTTCTAGTTAGGATTAACTTTCATTTACAGTAGACTTCATTTGATACCAATCGGCTAACTAAAATAAAATGAACTGAAAAATGAGTCATTACATTGGTTTGCACATTTTGATATTAAAATTTAGCTAGGTAACAAAAAACGCAATGATGCATTTTTGTTTGGGTAACATTACTGATAGTATGCATTGCTACAACAGTATACAGCAGTTATTTTGGAACACACTATTCGATGTTCTGGGACAGGGGCCTGACAGTTGTTTTTTTTTTTAATTTCTGTCTGCAAATAGCTGGAAACATATTTTGTTCTGATTTAAGCAAAAGTAATACTATCTAAAATCCATGATATAATCTGGAAAAAAAGTTTGTAAGAAAATATTTCAAATCCAAAGAAAATCTGTTCTTTCCACACCCAAAAAATAAACAAACTTAAATTGGCCAATACCTTACAGACTTATTAATCACAACTATGACTTGTGTGTTGTTGTTGTATGCTCTAACACCATTTTTAAGAACCATGTTTTATGTGAAGATCTGACAGTGAATATTTAGGTTGCATGTTCTGGTGACTTAACGTTATTACCATCATCGCTAATTTTATCAGCCAGTCAGATAAAGTCTTGTATCTTCGTTTTGTGGGGATTGAATAGTATTGCAGAGGAGCATCAGCATGTGCTGAAGGATATGATTCACTTTCAGATTTATGAAAGCTGCATTTCTATTGGCTAATTCAAGGGCACCAGAACATGACCCCAGCGGTTGCAGTTAGATCTTTACATAGGACAGTGGAAATAATGATTTTAACCAGATTGCAGCACCGTATAATTAATAAATTTGCTGTGTATGTAAATTGTTGTATAAATTTAAATCTGGGAGCTGTAACTAAAGTTGGATGATTAAGCTTGCATTTTAGTTGATACTGTGGAAGATATGCTGATATTAGAGAGTTTGTTAATAAAAATATGAAGTGTTGATATTTCTAGCTCCACTTTTGGGATAATTGAGAGGGGTGGTGGCTTTGGGATGACTTTACTGGAGCATCAGATGGACCGGTAAACACAAAGCACACCTACTTGATAAACAAGAAAATATGGTCTTCAGTTAATAATTGAAAGGTGGGAGTGGGGAGGTTGCTTCATTATTTTTTTTAATCAAAAAGTTGATTTTTTTCACCTGATGACTTTTAACAACATTCCATTTGGCAGCTGCATTAGCAAACATTTACTCAACAAATGAGAAAATATTTAATGGATTTCAGAAGTTATGTAAAGTTTACACTGAAAACTGTTGCACTTTTGAAAATTATGAGATGATTCTGTTTTACGAAGGAATATATATACTTGTCACATTCATGACACAATTAAATAACTAAAATATGTGAGGTGTTGTTCCATTGCAGTTTTTTAAATGTGAAAGTTGCATTTGGCCTGAAACATTCCAGGTAGCCATCACATTGGCATACTTGATAACATATCGAACATGTAATTAAAGGATCATAAATATAATTATATTTTGTAACATTTACCATTAATTTTAAACATAGAGCCATTTTGTAAGCAAAACATTCCATATATACATCAATTGCTGTTGTACCGATTAATTGAAATAGTTCCATGATAGTACGTACCATGGTGAAAAATACTGTGGTCAACCAGCATACCGGTAATACATCTGTTAAAGCATGAAACGGAAACTAAAATACCTAAATCTGTCAGAGTACAGAAACCAGCAAAGTTCTTTATGTACCTTATTTTACAACAGTTGAACAGTTGCACAGCAGCCTATTAAATACATTCTAAAATCAAGGCTAATAACTGATAAAGCTGTATTTGGGTATTATGTTTCTAATACCCAGACAGAAGTTCATGATCATCACCATTGGAGACTACTTTGCTTCAATCTGAAACATTTTAAGATTTTGGTGATTTAATTAATCAATGTATCATTCATGAAGAATTTGCAAGACATTAATGCACAGTGATTTATTTCATGCATTGAAAAAAGAAGATAGAATAATTTTTTAACTATTGAGAATATTTTCTTACCAGTCCAATTCCTGGACACATCCTGCCAGACATGTAATCAGAAGGAGAAACACTTGTACAAAAGCTGGTAATGGCCAAGTGCTTCTCTGTATTCAACACAAGAAAAGAAATCTTTAGCATCAGCTTGCTTTACAAATAAAGAAAAGTCTTAGTTATACAAGAACAAATGACTCGCAAGATTTCAGTTTTGACTCCAATGGAGATTTTCATTTTTATGCTTTAGATTTTGTTGTCAGATGACAGTTATGAACTAGGTTGAGTACTCAGGTTTCCACATGATAAAACAAGTTTTCCATCATATACAGGCACCAAGGAAGAGCTTTATAAGTTTGTTGTCAAAAGCTGAAAGGTCAAGATCTGTTCTACCATTATAAGGATTTTTAACAGTATTTTATAGAAATAAATATTGTTCTTAGGGCTGTTTCAGATTGCTATATTTTTAAGATTTGTACACATTGGAAATTGTGCAGTTTTGATAAGATTTTATTCATAAGTGTTATTGATTGGAATCAATATGCAAGTTTGGCATTTAATTTTTTGAATTTGAAAGAGGGGTTATATTGCAGATAAAATATTCTATAATCAGTATAAAATGTCAGTCTTGCCGACAGTATGGCTGTGACAGCTGAGTAAATTGGCATATTAATTGTCCTGAAGACATGATACAGGTCAAAAATGGTTTATTAGGGTACAATTTGATACAGTTGTAAAGGTGCTGAATAATTAACCCCAAAATAAAATTTGTAACAAGATAAATGTTTGAATTGGAAAGTCATTAAGTAACAAGCTCAAACAAAACATCTTTTAAGCCTGTTGAATTTGCCATGTTTGTGCAAACCACAGCTTGAGTTTTGTCAGCTGCCATTATTATATTTGTCACTTTTATTTGCATGTGATGTATGCATAGGTTTCACATCCTTGTATTGTGGTCAGTCTTGTTTGTATGATTGATAACCATAGCAATATTACTTTGATCATGTTTTTAGGGAAGAAGTTTACTTTTTTTTTGCATGGATAAATTCAAAGAGAAGGATTTTTTTTCCACGTGTATATCTTTCCAAGAGCACTTGATATTTCAAGAAATTAAAAAAAAGTGATCTAAATTCATAAAGAACTCGTAGGTAAGCGATATAAAATTATATCATTTTGTTTTTGTTTTTAGCTGCCAGTTGTGCTTCTACAACTGATCACAGATTTGCTGAATACAACTTTTCATCACTACAGCGATGCCATCTATGTGACAAGTTTTTGTATGGGCTGATGCGACAGGGAGTACAGTGCAGAGGTAGTGTGTCTGTTGTTTATAATTCAGTAGTATTGTGTAGTCAGGAGCTGACAATTCCAGAACCCAACTATCCTCGACAACTTAAAATCATTGTTGGGCAAGTTATACTTTTAACATTGAAAAGAAAAATGAAACTTGAATTTCAGGACCTTTTTCCTTGCATAATCTATGCCAGCCAGCCTGACATCCCCATAGTAGTGGTAGTAGTGGCTGTGGTAATAGTCCACATTTATGGGAATACTGAACTTTCATAAGACACCTTCATACATTGCATTTATTTCAAATTAATACAAGATTTATTAAGCATTTTGGTGACTGTACTTTAAATCTTCTGTCGGAATGGAAATGTTGCAAACAAATTTTCTAGTTAATGCAGAGGTTGAAAACTTTATAATAAAAAACTTTGTGACAATTAAATTTGAGAAAATCTTTAGTATTTGTTTCATGAGCAAAGTTTTGCATTCCACAAGAAAAATAATTTTATAGTTTATTCAGTGACTTTCTTTTTTTCTCTTCTAGATTGTGGAATTTGTAGTCATAGGTTGTGTTCAGCCACTAAGCCTACAGACTGTAGCTCAACACCAAAAAGGGTTCGCAGACCTAGCTTTACACAGAGTAAGTTTTTAATATACATTTCAAAAACTAGTTGGGGTCATTTATCAGCCCATGTTCATTTGTATCATATATACATTGCACTTTGGATAAAGCTGTTTATGTAGCAAAACATGCACAAATACAAATAAAATAAAAAATACAAATGCACATTCTTTGGACCTGCACAAATATGGATGCATTATACTTACTAGTAAACATCAGAGTTAAACAACATTGATGGACACTTCACTTTGTGATGGGTAATATATAATTTAATTAAAATCCAAGTAAATGTATATGTGTTGTGCAATGAATAATGTAATTAAAAGAAAACATAATACCATGCCTAATATATATGCATTTCTGTATGGGAATTGTGGCATGAAAATATAGAAACATTCGAGTTGATGTTGCTTTGTACATACTAGTTTTCCAAAAATTACCTGTAGATTTTTTTGGTATGTGGTACTTATAAGATGGCCCCTGCTCTACATAAATCAAATATTCAGTAACATTTCAACTTATAGGCAAGCATATACAATAATTATTGATAACAATATTTTCATGCTATAAACGGCATGATGTAACATTAAATATGTGGTTTGCCATCAATAGTAAGAATAAATTACAACAGAACTGGTGTAAATGCCTGTTGATTAAACAGATGAAAAACATCAATTTTTTGGGTGAAACAATGCTAATGAATGTAGCATTCAAAGATTTGGGAGGTATAAATTTTCAACTTTCTCTCTCTCTCTCTCTCTCTCTCTCTCAGAAGTGACTAAGGTTTTATTAATATAAATTGTCGTAAAGGCCCTTCAACAATCAGGAAAAATATCCAATTATTAAAGACCATTGTTTGGACTTGAAAATAAGTCCACATCTAATGACCCCAAGTGTCCAAGGGGTCCAAGACATTCACTTTTGCATGTATGGCCTGTCTGCACAAGTTGTATTTATGGCTCAACTAATGTCAACAAAGCTTCCCATGGTACTTCCTGGATTCTTCCTCCAACAAATGTTCTGCCTAACATGTGCTGAAGAAGAAAAAAAAACATGTCAGACCCCCACAATACCCAAATAAAAACCAGATCATCCCACTGCCAGATTTTTCTTTGGATAAATATGGTAACAAAGATAGTATCTGTCTCACAGCCTAATTAATGGGCCAAAATAGGATTTTGGTTATCTGTATTTGTACATGTTGATTCCCTGATATGCCCATGGTGTTTAAGGTTTTGGTATGCAACCCATAAAGATTGAACACAAAAACTGAGTATGTATTTTTTAAGCACATTTATCATTAAATTTTCATTAAGAGGAGATTATAAGGATAATGACACCTGGAAAATCCCTATTCAATGAGTAGTAATATTATGTAGGCTCAAGTTTGTATTGATGTCAGTGGTACACTGTATTCTATAGCTGGCTTGTTCTCTTTACCCAGTGCACTGCACTTAATGTAACTTGGATCAATACTGGGAATCTAGCCTGGCTGGATATGGTTGATAGTTTATAACCACTGTGGTCATTTAGAACATAAAGATGAAGCCATAATTTGTAAATTTGCTTTTATTTAAATCTTGTTAAGAGAAAGAGGTGAAAAGATAATACATTAGATAATTAGTGGTAGAATTTAATTCTGTTCACAGCAGTTTGAAAGTACATGTACAAGCCTTTGTTTGATGTGAGTTTCCAAGAGTGCAGAGCAGTTATCTGGGTCACTGGGTCAAGACTAAATGAAAAGTAAAGGAGGGAACTCTTTCTAGAATAAAATAACAGACAGTATGAATTATCCCAAAACTAGAAAGATTTTTTTTTTTTTTTGGCACATAAGTGGTATAAAATCATGAATATTGTATGCAGTGTACAAAGTTTGATTGCATATGTCACTACTTTGTATGCCTGTGTTCAGATCAGCTACTCCACAGAAGACCATTATTAATGATATTATTATTACAGACGCAGTATTTGGTGCTGATTTGTCAGAAGAAATCAGTCGTGGTCCTGGAGACCTTCCATGGGTCATGGTAAAATGTATAGATGAGGTGGAAAAGTGGTGCAGGCAGCATGGTATGTTCTTTCAGTGTGAATATTATTTATAGATTCAATCTTTAATTTTATCTTTTACATAGTTTGCTTTTATTTTCTCTTAAATCAGAATTCCTATTCTGTAACAAATTCAGCTGTATCTGGGGTGGGTGGGGATACAAATTGGTCAACAATTATGAGCATTTTAAAAATAATCATCATCAGATAAATGCCTTTGAAATTACAAAGCAATGAAATTATTGTTTTATTACTTAATAAGTAATACTTATTTTCCTTTTTCTCTTCCTTCCTTTTTTGTTAACTTGAGTTATTTCCCCAGTTAAACATTCAAGTGAAATCTGCATTTCAGAATCCGAAGCCCTAAGTGTGTACAGAATCTCAGCCAAAACAGAAGAAGTAAATGAAATTAAGTCTATCTTCAACAGAAGTAAGTACAATATCCCAGTTGTAGACTTTATGGTGATTACAAAATTCCTAGTGGCCCATTGTGTGTGTATGTGTTTGCGAAAAAAGCATCTTAAAGAAAATTTCAAAAATTTCTACTATTTTTTTTTATAATTTCTTTTAATAATGTGGACAAAATAATGTAGACAAAATGGACAGGAGGTCAACTTGCCATCTTCAGTAATAAGGGCAAATGTTTTACTCTCTGCATATTTATGAAGTTATGAGTAATTTGACAACAACAATAATAATGTATATTGTGGTGTTTTTTTTATTACAGATGATCCAAGTCAAATAAACCTTGAGATTTTTAATGTTCATTGCGTGGCAGGTGTTCTTAAAAAATATTTGCGTGAACTGCCCAACCCAGTCATACCTGTTGAGATGTATAGCCTGTTCATTACAGTAGCAAGTAAGTTTATATGTCTTATTTTCTTCCTTTGGAGAAAAAAAGTTTTATACAAAATCTATAGATGGCCCAGCTTTTGGAAATGTATTTTTACTCACGTTAGCAAAATTGTTTTCACAGAAAAATAATTTTACTTGATCATTTTTGTAGCAACATTACCACAACTCTATTCATTTCAGTTTTTTTTTTCAGAAAATACTATTTGAGTAAAGAAAATTTAATATTTTTGTTTAAAAAGTTTAAATTTTCGTGTTTTGTGAGATAAGTAAATCAATGGTAGTAATAGTATGACCTTTGTCTTTAAAGGCAATAAAGATAACCCAGGTGATTTAGGAAAGAATCTAATGGAACTTGTGGAAGAGATGCCACCAGTACACAAAGCTACCCTTAGCTATCTTATGGGTCACTTCATCCGTCTCTGGCAGATTCAACACGAGTCAAATGTGGAGGATGGATTGGACAAGTTATCCCATGTGTTCTGTCACATCCTGCTGCGTCCACCATGGGAAAAACTCATGTAGGTTTATTGTGTAAACAAATTGTTAGCCCCTAATTATGTTTAAATATTAAAAAAGTGCACTACAAAACATTTTCCAAAAAGGAGTTTAAATTTTTGTGTTTGTGAGATTAGTAAATCAATGGTAGTAATAGTATGACCTTTGTGGATTTTCATTCATATTTTTAACCTTTATTTTAAGCATTGAAGTTCTTTGGAATGATTCATCTTCTAAATTGTGAGGGGGTATATTTACATTTTCATAACTTTCATTTAATTTGCACCAAATAGCCAGTATTGTGCTTCTTTGCCGTTAAACTATAGATATGCACACAAATATGCATATTTCATATCAAGAATATTGGGCATATGACGGAAATGTTTTTGGCTTAGCTCAGTAACCAGCTTGACTAGGAATGGTCAAGATGTGTGTGCGTTGGTGTGTACAGCACAGTAACACGAGTCAGTTATTTCATACCAATGCAAATGGCCTTGAATGCCTTGACTAAAGACATCACTGTAGCTGACACAGTATAATCTGTTGGGGGGAGTGTTGCATATCTGTTTAGTTGCATATAAATTAAATCTGATCGTGATAACAAAATTGTCACAAAATTGATTATTTGTGAAGACGTTCTTTAAGATTCCTCATTTCTTATTTTGGGCACTTCAGTTTGCTCTTAGATTTCTTTAATGTTTGATAAATAGTCTGATCTTAAAATAAATAGATCTCACATGTTCATTTTCTGGCATCTTTTGGAATTTCCAGTCCTATACAGTTACCTGTTTGATAAAGTTTTTCATATTTGAGTTAGTTATCATTAGAATGAATATGTTCAGGATGAACCTTTTCCTTTTATAAATATATTTGCAGTAATTTGATTGGAACTACATACCGTTTGGTACAATTGAAATTGATTTAGGTTAGTTCAATATACGTTTTGTAACTAGTTTTGATATTTTCGTCATAGACATTACCCACCAGCTGTGCATAAATGATTACTCAGTTCTTCACACTGGTTTATAAACTGCTGTGTATGATGAGGTTCATTAAGGGATAATGCTTTTTACCTGAGGATAATAATGTGGTTTCACTGAGGTAATGCCATGTATCTGACGATACTGATGTGGTTTCATGGTGGGATAATGCTTTTTATCTGAGGATAATAATGTGGTTTCACTGAGATAATGCCTTGTATCTGATGATACTGATGTGGTTTCATGGTGGGATAATGCTTTTTACCTGAGGATAATAATGTGGTTTCACTGGGAGAATGCCTTTTATCTGAAGATATTAATGTGGTTTTACTGGGAGAAATTTAGTCATAAAAGGGGCATGTTCGCAGAGCCAAACAGACAATATATTTGGGATGATTGTAGATCTTGCATTAATGTCCTCAATTCTGCAAACAGAAGACTGTTGTCCCCATTTTAGCACATTTCTGAAAACTCTGTCGCAAGGTATTTGGTTTTTGATCCGTTTTTAAGTGCTTTGTGTATGTTAGCTATATCATGCAGAGGAAATAATTACTGAGTGTCCTTCACAATGACATTCCACAGGAGCCAATCCAAGCTGGTCTGTGTGAATATTGACAGGAGCCAATCCAAGCTGGTCTGTGTGATGCTTAGATTGCATTTCTGATGCTTGACTAACTGAAATGAGGTTTCTCCCGTTTTAAAAAATAAAGGTGTAATGCCATTCAAGTCATAGAGATACTTGTAATACCTCAATGGCATCTAATTTTTAGATGGTACATTGTTGATTTGTTGATTTTACTCAGTGCAACATTTACACATGTAAACAGATTAGTTTAATTTACAGATGGTGCAGATTTTGCAAAATTAATATAATGGAACATGCATGAGGTACATTTTGGTGTTCGTTACATGCATATCCAGTCAGTATGTCTATTTACATTATCATTTTTTTTTTTATTGTATAGATGTCACAATATGAAACAATATCACACTGATCATTATATTTTACTGCAATTATCAGATATATAGAACAAGGACCGTTTCCCTCTACCCTCGTTTTTGTGTCTTGGAGATCCCCAATTTTTTTTTTATTTGACTACCTGTTCTGACACCATGGTTTGTTTTGGAGTTGGGTTTTTTTGCTCTTTCAGAACTCCTTGTTCTGACATTTATGGAATTTTTTTACTCCTGATCTTGCACCCCTAGGGGAAACACTTCAAGACAAGTCTTACAAACTAAATTCTGTCATAATAAGAAACAAATTATGTAAAGCAAATGAAAGTGCGCAAGGTATGGCATGCACATTGCCACTGGTTTGTTTACAAGTAGCTGCCATCTGTAAGTGAAATGTTCAAATCAGGATAAAGGTTGAATTTCAGATTAGTTCCAATAAACAATATTCTTTGTTATTTTGTACAGTGTACAATTTATGTACATTTTCATGAGTTATTTTGTACAGTGTACACTTTTTGTATGTTTTTGTTGGTTATGATATACAATGTACATTTTTCATTGGTTGTACAATGTTTACTTTTCGTACATTTTTCATTAAATGCCAAACTCAACAAGGTTTTACATTTGACTAAATAAGAAGCACCTTGCATTAACAGGTGTATATTAGTATAGACTCGGATCTGTTCATTCAAATCAGCAGATCAGGATCTGTGTACAAAACCAAAATTCAGTATAAAAATGGTAAGTGTTAGTCAGCACTGGCAAAACAATTTATCACAGAATATTAACAAGCTTGGACAATATTTCTGAATAGAAATGTTTGGTCGTTGAACTCCAAAAACTATATAATGTCGACATAAGCAGTTTGAAGCCTTCTTAGCTATGATGGCTAGTTTTATTGCCCATGAGGAAAAAAATCTATAGTATGGAATAATGTTCATCTGTAGTGTAAGACATGATGTTGATTGTTTAAATTGCAGTAGGCTTGGATGAGAAATGTACAAGCTGTAACTGCTTTCTATTGGTCAAAGGGTATTATAGGAAATTATTGATTGAAATCAACTAAATCTGAGTGCAAATTATCATTGGCAATCTGCAGATGTGATATTGGACTGAGGGATTAAAGCAGATAAATTAACGAATGAGGTAATGCTGAATAAGTATAACATTCCTTGAATCAGGTATTAACAAAAAGATTTTGACAAGGGATTTAATTTGTTCAGGTCCTGGAAGCTGGGATGACCTGCTGTTTTACAGTGGCTCAAAATATGAAGATCAGGTCATGTGTACATTAGGAGAAAATGATCTTAAAATTGTCTTGCAAATTTGGAGTCTTATTAAAATCTATACAAGTAGATGTACAATTTATGGGAAAAAAAATTAAAATTTACTTTTTTTGTGCAAGGGTTTTTCCATTAAAAATAAAGTGTATGTACAGGTATGTTTGGGTCAAAGGATAAATGAAATGCATATTGGTCTTTTGAGGGCTTTATATAATAGATTTTTAAAATCTTTATAATATACCAAATATATCATACACACTTGAATGTCACATCCAATTGCAAATAACATAGAACCTGTTCTGCCATTGCATATTTTACTAGCAGAATAGTATGATGTTTGTCATGCTGATTACTCTTAACAAACTGAATAGGTCTGAAGGCATATTTATGTAGCAGACCATCTAAGTTAGTGTCGTTTGCAGTTTAGTTGACAAAAAAGGCGAGTATATCTAGTAAAGTATTATCAATTTATGACATAAAGGCAATGACCATAGTAGATCCAAGCTTTATATCTGTGGATATGTGAGTTTGCCACTTTGTGTGAGAGAGCAGAAAGTGTGAATCTTTATGCAGAATTCACTTTCAGAATTTCCCAGAACATCCAATGGAAATTCAGGCTTGTGTGTTTGACCTTCTCCAACATGTGAGTTGAATGTTGATTTTGACCAGCTGCTGTTTATTTTTACAGGAAGTAAAGAATATGAGGGTACAAGTTTTTCTATCTTATTTTTCAGAGAGATTGTGGAAAACACCAAAATTCATATTGACATTTTTGAAGAACTTCTTCGTAATGGAAATTGGGGAGAGACGCCACCACCATCACCACCACCCATTCCGCCAAGGCCACAACCACCAGAAAACAGTAACTTGTCACAACATGAACAGGTGAAAGAAGCTGAGTGGTACTGGGGAATGATATCCCGTGAGGAAGTGAATGAACTTTTAAGGGACAAACCAGATGGATATTTTTTGGTGCGTGATGCCTCAACTCCAGGCGACTATACACTGACTTTACGGAAAGGAGGCAGCAACAAGTTGATTAAGATTTATCATAAAGACAACAAATATGGTTTTGTTGAACCATTGACATTTGATTCTGTTGTGGAATTAATTCAGTACTACAGGCACAATTCACTGGCAATATACAACCGGACATTAGATATCAAGTTGTTATATCCAGTGTGTCATACGCGTGTACAGGTAAATACACCTTTGTTCTCTTTACAAAGACAGGGGGGTAAAATCTGAATCATGAGAAATAACTGTTATTATTATATGTTTGGGGTTTTTTTGTTTTTTTTTCCATTAACTTTACATTTTCAGAATCATTTTGTATTTCCTGATATTGCACCCTCATACTGAATTCATACTAAATGCATGTGAATAAAGAATCTACTTTCTATTGTAAACAAATACTTTTTTTCTGAATGAACTAAAGCAAATGTTTCGTGGACTACACAGTAACATTTGTCAAGGAAGAGATCATTTGATTTGGACTCTGAAAGTGAAAGGTCAAGGCTACTGACTGAAAGAAGTATGGTTTCTACACATAACATAGTTACTGCATTACAGACCTGGACCAAACTTTGTGAATCACTTACACTCGATGTCAGACCAACAAACTTTGTTTTCTAATGGTCAAAGGTCATACTTGCAACTATTATGAGAAAAAAAAGTGAAGTGCAGATTAAGTTTAGGTATCTAAAGAGGCAGACAGAGCAAAGATAAAGGCAAAGAAAGAAAAGGAATAAAATCCTCATGTGAAAAATAGAGATCTTATTTGTATAAGCTACACTCCTTTCGAAAGTTCAAGACCTCAGCTGGAATGTCATCACAGGATTCATCCTAAGGCAAAAGGTTTGCCTCCATTAACCACTTCTTACAACATGCAGCATTCATCATCACCAATCCTGCAAGGGGGTGAGACTACTTGTAAGATTAATATTACCATCTGTAACATCAAGAAAATGTGTACTGATATTGTTACAGAAAATAAATGCCATTTTTAACTGTGCCACTCCTAGAACAGAAGTGCTTATGGGATAGTCTGTCGCCTGTCAGTCCATTAGTACAAGTTTGTTTTGCTACTCGTCCCAAACTACTTTAAAAGATTTAAAACCTGAAGTTTAATTTAATCCTTGACACCAAAATCTGGTCAAAATAAGAATCTCAAAGAGCCATTTCAGAATTATTAACGAGGTCACAGCTGGGGTTGTTCATTTTTGGTGGAGCAAACATGCTAAAGATTTCTTACAAGTTAAGGTGATTTATTCTCATTCTCCTCAGAATTGTTAATACTTGCTTTCTGTTTCTAAGGGTCAGAGTGATCATCACTGGCAGGTTGTTTTTAAGCCTGTGACAGAAAAGAAAATATTCTTTGAGCAGTTATGATTAATTAGGACAAAGCTAGTGTGTGATTATTCAGTGAACCAAAAAGAGATGTTTATCTCAAAGCAAAGATTTTTAAAACAAAAATAAGCCACAAGCAGTGTTCACTTGGGGTCATTAGGAAATTGTACCATAGGATAATCAAAGATAATTAGATTGGAGCTACAGCCCAAGCCAATGTACATCATAGAAACTCACCAGCTGAAATTTCCATGTATCAGAAAATGCTTTGGAGTTAAATTCCAAGCATTAAAACCCAAGGGTTTGCTTCAATTGAGAAAGCTTGTACTTTGAATATTGCCTTGAAACTTTACACGCACATTTATCTTCTTGTCTAGTTTGTCCTTACTGAAAATGGTGTTGCTAGTAATTCCAATATGACCCTCACAGTAGCCATTTTGAAAATATTGTTATAGTTACTTCCCCTGAATTAATGGTCATATCAGCATGGATTTTGCACTAAAGACTTATTCTGAAAATGTTGATGATCTGACTTCAAATATGTTGGAAGACATTTTGTGATGACCAGTTTGTCTCAATTGAAAATGGTGCCAATCAGACATCCAATATGGCAGCAGATTAATTGTGATGTCCAGTAGGTGTAAATGAAAATTGTGCCAATCTGACATCCAATACAGCAGAAGACTTCTTGTCATGTCCAGTTGCTCTAAAATGAAAATAGTGCTGACCTGCATTTGGACCACCATAGCAGCTTCATGAAAATATTATCTCCATTCCTTTCCAAATTTATGGTATATCATCATGGGTTTTCACCAGTAGACTTCATATGAAAACTATTTGGTCCTAAAAACTAAAATGGTGCCATTTGTATATCCAATATTGTTGCCATGGGTACTGTTTTAAAAATCTTGTTCTCACTACTCCTGTTTAATGAATGATCATTATGAGATAAGCTTTTCACAGAAGACTATAAATGATGCCCAGTTTGAAAATTGTGCCATCTGATATGTGTACCACAGCAGCTAATTTGAAAATCTTGTTATTGCTGAAGAATATCAGARATGGTACCAATACTCCACAGATAAAGGGAAGAAATGGTCTTAGATTTTTTTAAGTAATTCTTTTTGCCCAGTCTGTTCCATCGAGGGATTCTTTGTTTTTACAATCTTTTCTCCACTGAATTTCAGGATACAGCAGCATCAGATGATATACAGTTGGAAAAGAAACGTCTTTGCAGTATAAATGCAGAATTCTTGCAGAAAGAGAAAGAGTATGACCATTTGTACGAGGAACACACACACACACAACTTGACCTACAGCTGAAGCACCAGGCACTTGATGCCTTCAAGGAAACAATCACCGTTTTCAATGAGCAGCTTAAACTTCACCAGAGTTTCCACGGGGAAGCAAATCACAACGAGATTGCACGGTGAGCTTGTCAAAACAGAAAAAGAGAACAAATTTTAGGACAGAATTTAATAAATTGGGCTAATTTTAAGAAATTATGCTAGATGGAAGAATTTACCTTTTAAGTGGTGCTAAACTCTTTAAATTACCAGTTCGTTTATCAAATAATGAATGAATTACAAAAATGTTAAATGTTTATACTGACATAGCATTTAAATGCTTTTTAAAAAATGGTTTAAGAGTTAAAAGAACATCTTCACTAATCATTTTAATTCAGTTATTTTGTTTGCAGGGATATTTTTTGAATCTTTGTTGCTGTTTTCTGTCACAGGTTGCATGACAATTATGAACTGCTGAAGGCCCGCCTCGGTAGCATTACTGAGAGCAAGGGTCAGTTGGAAGTGGATATAAAACGGAAAACGCAGTATAACCGTGCTCTGATTGGGGAAATGAACAGCCTCAAGCCTGAAATTAAACGTCTCAGCAGACAACGAGATGCTATCAGAAAGTAAGCAGTATTCGAAAATAAGGGTCTGAACAATCCAAAATAAGTAGATAGATTAGTGTGCATTTCCTTTGCTAAATATCTAGACCCATGTTAGGAACATTGCACAGAAAAAGAGGACCATAAAAAAAATAGCTGAGTGATTATTTAAAATTAAGTTTACCAAAATTGAAGATCTTGGAATCCTTATCAAATACACAAAAAAAAAAACATGCCAATGAGTAAATCTTAGACTCCTTATCAAGTGTACAAAGAAAAGCACATGCTGGTGAATAAATCTTAGACTTATAAAATACACAAAGGAAATCGCATGTTGTTTAGTATTTTGTTTGTATGACATTTATTGAGATCACATTGATTTTCACAGCAGAAAGCATGCACATATAATTTAAGGCATGATACTTGATGGTAAAAAGTGACAGATTAATAAAGACTGTAATGATCACCACAATTCATAGAAATTCTCAAAATCTTTAATTTAAAAGATGCCAATAAAAGATCAAAGGAAATTAGATTGCTCAGAAAAGAACCACTCTGATAATACCAATTTTAAAATTATCATATGAGAGATGCTTCTAAAAACAGATGTTTATTTCTGAAGGAATTAATGTCTCAAATTTTGTAAAGTTGTACATTTTTAAAACGTTATTTTGTTTTAATTAAACCTTTAGACTAACATCTCAAATTTTGTTTCATGGTACGCCAGTTAATGACTAACCAGAGTAAGTAGAAAGTTACGACAGTGCTGATCATAGGAAATATTCTGCTAGATGTCTGTGTCATATGTTTTAAACAAAAGTGTAATGTTTTCATTTTAGATGGCTTTTAGACAAAAAAGTTCAAGATGATGAAATCACCAGTCTCCTAGAGGGCAGCTCAGTCGATGACAGTTGCTTCAGTCAGGATTCCTGGTTCGTTAAATGTAATAGAGAAGAGGCTGTACAGTTTCTAAAGGACCGACAGGATGGCACATTCTTAATAAGACCAAGAGAGGATGGCCGAACATATGCCCTTTCTATAATGTAAGCTTAAAATTTGACTTGTTTCTCATTTTTAAAAAATATTCAGTTCACAAATTTGATCACCTTTCGTATCTTAGATTTGAAATCAATGGCTCTGATATTAGAACATAGTTATTTTAACTGCTGATGAAAACAACAGACACGCACCAATACTGTTTTTAATTAAGGACTTTTTTCAGGTGTGCAAAATTGTGAACAGTTTTGGATTTTGGAAATTGCCTTGAAAAGTACTTGAGTATGAGGTTAGCCAAAAAAAATGCTTTAAAAGCAAACTATAAACATTTCATGGTGTTAAAATTAATAGATGCTGTGTTAACCGGGCTGATAAGGTTAATTAAGCAAAGGTGGTAAGTACTTGCGTGAAATGCATTTTCAAGTGTGATTTTATAGTAATAAGATTGTTCATTTTTGATTGTCTCATTTGTAATGATGTATGTGGTATGTTTTATGAAATCCATTACGTCTATAGTTTACTTTGTATATTCACTTGTCATGAAAACAAATACAGTACAAGAAATCAAATCTAAGTCATATAAATATTAGATTTCCTCTTAAATAAGATTTTAAAAAGCTGACGAATCAGAATACTTCCCCACTCATCAAAGTGATGCTATGTTTGTCAGTCCGTTTAGCCTATTGGTAAAGTGGAAATGAAGCCAAGAAATCTTTTGGATTCTATCTTTCTTTGTTTTGAACCTGCTTCATACATATGCGAGTCAGGCAGTGAACAAAGACCACAATTTGTTTTGTCAGAAGACTGCCATGAATTCCTATGGTAAATGTGGAAAACAAAAGGAATGAAATATCAGCATTAAGAAATGAATTTAAAATAATATTTGCTTCAAAATGAAAAGCTTCATAGGTCACAAGCTGGAGCAAATATGACTCCCAAACTCACATATCACCACTACAGACCTGCCAACCTTTTACACTTTGACCACAAGTCTTGCTGAAATGACCTTTAAATTACAAATTTTCGGAATAATGACAGAAATTCAAGAATTGCAATCAAATTCAGATACTGGCATTTGTCTGTCTGATTCTGATTCATATTATATTCAATGGAGTTCATTATTGAACCAGTGTAACTTGACCTTTACAGTAAAACCTCTGTTGCTTGAAATTGCTTACATTTGTTGATGCAGGCATTCGCATTATCAAGCTGTCAGTTATATAGCATGAGAGGTGATGACAGTCACCAAATGAAATTAAAAATCAACCCAAATGTTGCATTAAGGTGGGATAGTAAGCAAGAAACCTTTGAAATATATGGGGTCTGGGACTGCATTTTGTGAAATTGTACATGAGGTAATTAAGGTCTGAGTACTTCACAGACTACTTACTTTTACATAAGTTTTTCCTTCACATCATCAGCCTCAGAACACATTTCGGAACTGTTTAGATGCATATTTTACATGTACATAAAATATTATTCAGTAAAACCTGCCTTGAAAGACCACTGCTATGAGAGACCACACTATCAGTTCAGATTTATTAGTTATATACCATTGTTACCTGTTATGAGACCACCTGTCTTGAGAAACTATTTTTGGCAAAAGAAGTGGTCTTACAAGACAGGTTTTACTGTACTATGAAATTTGTGATTTTTAAACACCATTCAGACCACACTACCTATAGTGTTTGAAAATTAAATATTTGTCCTTGAAAGTCCACACATTTTCTAATAAGATGTCTGTATGGTTCATGTTGGTCCCAAATTTTTTTAACATGTTTTACAACTTTAGAGGGATTGTAATACCAAAATTAACTACACGTTCACATAGTTATGAAAAATTTATCTATGTTTGGGGTTTTTAACAAACATGGTGAAGCAACTTTAAACAGCACATGCTTTCCATCAGGACTGCATGAATGCTTTGACAATAAATAAAAACAGCATTTGTGCTGGTCAGAGTAAAATGATAAAATGCAACAAGATTGGTGATGAATAACCAATCTTTATGTTCCTTTTAGAGTAGTAGCTTCTCAGGTTCTTGTAATGTATTGGCTGAAACAAGTGAAAATTACTTTTCCTTCAAGGAAAATAATATGTGGCATTCACATAAAAAGGAATTTGGTCATGCACAACTTTTTACTTGTACCATTCAAGCATAATTTTAACCATTTTACAGTGAACAAAGCAAAATCTAGTTCCTTTTTGGAGAGTTTTAAAATAATTTTGTTTTTTCTTTTTCAGAAACAAGGGTCAAGTTGATCACTGTATCATTGTTGAGAAAAATTCTCATTATGGGTTCGCAGAGCCCCACATAAAGTTCTCATCACTAAAACAGTTAGTTGCCCACTATCAGAAAGAGTCCCTAAAGGAGCATAATGAAAAGTTGGATGTAAGGTTACTCTATCCAGTTAATCTGTCAGAAGGTCGAGCCTTGTCAGATGCTGAACCAGTCTACTCGCAAATGATCAGTAATTAACCAGTGCTGTTTTAGACAATGACAAGTGATATTGTTGATACTTTTATTAAAGTGTTATCTTGGCAAGAACTTGTGAAATCTGTGGAGTGAACCAAAAACTACTTGCCTTAGAAGTTTGATGGATTTGTCCAAGTTTCAAGGAGAGTTGGAAAAGGGAAAAATTGTACATGAATGAAAATAGATTACAGGGACTCGGATGCATTTTGTTGACAAGGAAATGAATATACAAGAGGTTACATGCCCAAGATTCCAATCAAGAAAAGCAATTGCAAATTTTATTCACTACCACTGTTGATGAGACTGACACTTGAGATCTTTATTTTCTGTTCAGCGGTTTTAAAAGTACTTAAAATATGAATTTGTGTATTTAAAAAATTGTATTTTGATAAACTTGGCTTCAAATGCTTATCAGCTTTTAGTTGCATTTGAGTTTGCAAAGTTTTCACTACCAAAATGTATGAAGAGGAGGGATTTAAAAATGGCATTACAAGTCTCTCAGTATATTTTTGAATATTTTCAACAAAATAAAAACAATTATTTTTAAAATAAAATCCATACAAGAGAAGAAAGATTCTTCTATTTTTTTTATAGGAATTTTATTTTTGATTGGTGCAAAATTTAAGTACATAGGTTAATAGGTCTTGGGGAAAAAAAACTACAAAATGGCATTGAAATAATTGCAAATCACTTTCATCAGCTGACCTACCTCCAATTTTTTTTAAAGAAAGGATCATTTGCAATGGCAAGTTGAGTAAGACGCAGATTTCAGGTTCTTGTTACCGATGAATAATTTTCATTAATTCAGCCTCCATTGAAATCTGTACAGATAAGCTTGAATATGTTTGAAGTGACCGACAGGGGTCTATTTTTTTATCCATGAAATTATTATTTTTGAACTCATAGTTCACGGGTGCAAATTTGTTGATGCTGTTTAACAGTTATGCATCTACCATATATACTTACTTGTAAGTCAAGTCCATATGCAGACAACATAGACCATGTTTTGAGTCGTATAATGCAATGGGAAATCGGGGTCTGTGTTGCGAATCATCATAATTACTTCAAATAAATTGCATGGAGCCATGTCTGCTGGCAAGTTATGTGTCATCTGATCTGGGTCTTTGTGATCTGCAGTTGGACTGGACCATAAGAGAATACATAGGTAATTTATTTAGTTTGTACATAATGAAATTACTGTTGTGTCAAGTAAGTCTCTTTGTCTTTGTTTACCAGATTATCATCACAGCGATTGACATGCTTAACATTTTTTAAAGTTAACGACTGAGCATTAGGGCCATAATTCATTAATCTCTATGTAGGTGTGTATGAAGACAATCTTGTCAGTTAAAAATGGATGCAAGAATTTTTTTCACTGTAACATTGAATAAAATATTTTGAGTGGACCAGATTATTAACCGTCAGCACAGTATCACTACAAACATTGGTTTAATCTGATATCAGATTTCTTTATGTCAGACAAACAAACAAGAAACGCAGGTTCGAACAGAGATAGTCAAACGTGTTAAATGTTGGTTTGACCTTTTTTAGTCTATAGCTCATAGATGTTTACAAAATGGCAAGTGTAATCCATTTTTAAAGAAAAAAATTCTATGTCCATTATTGGTTGCTGTGCAATCATGTGTATCTTGAAAGAACCAGTTGGTTATTCTCAGTCAACAAGCATATAGGTGACTATGTTCTTTTTTCTATTTTGAAAAAGTTGCGTAAAAAAAATTGCTGCCAAAAAAAGGCTGCCTTTTCCTGTCAATATTTTTGTAAATTTGAAGAGAAAAAGTAATGCACACACATAACAAACATTTTGTCTCCAAACATTTTATTATGTTGCTCATCATTCTTCAACCATCATTCTTTACGTCACTTACAAGAGAAAACGTCACTTACAAGAGAAAAATGGGAGAAAAATTATTTCATTACAATTAACAAGACAGTATTAAAAAAATTTCAAGCCAAGTAAAATAAAGCATTATTTTTTATTAGTGTCCATCCTTCATAAAATTTTAATTTTAGATTTTTCTTGCTAATATACATCATGTCACATATGTAATACTTGACTAGTTAAAGAATGACCCTTCAGATGTTTTAATCTCTTCAAGGGATTCGTATTCAAAGTATTGTATTTTGATGTTGATGAATTGTTTGTTGATCATGAAGTCTGATCTATCACATCATGTCCAATGTGTGCTAAATCTTTTTGTTTTTTAAATCTATAAAAATAATGGATGCTATTAAACTCTTGTTTATATCTGTATAGGGTACAATGGTGATTTACTATGAACAAGCAGTACCTGACACAATCATAATGTTGAAGTTCCTGCAGGCAAGAAGTTCCAATCCATTCATAGCGTGTTAGCACAGTCCCATTTTTTTATATGTATATTTTGAGCATCTATGAATGAATGATAATTGACTCACTGCACTTTAATATTATGACTGAATCAAACTTTTATTATTCACACTATTTTGACATTGGCTATATCTGCAGATATTTCTGTGTTTGAATTTCTTGCATGTGGTAAAGAAATATTGAGGAATTCTGCAGGCAGTAATTTCTTAGAGATTTGAATTTTTCCTTCTTATGACAAGCAGTTGAGCCAATACAAAGTCTTAAGCATTCAGATCAGTTATATCTAAATTTGACTATAACTTGATTGTGAACACAATCAAGGACTTGGATTTGTCTCTGGGTAGAACTTCATCTTGAGAAAGCCATATGTTGAGTTAATTGAATTGTCACTTTAGGTCTGTTCCAGTAAAATGTACTTAAGAGAATCCTCCATAAGAGCAATGAAGTATTTTGTATGGTTTTAATTATCTTCAAGATGAATAAAAATGGCTCTTAACTACGCTATCCTCTGATCCAGCTAATACTACACGCAATGTTACTTTTAGCTCCAAATACGAAACTTTGTACAATTGGAAACCAGATTTTATTCCACCTTTTGAAATATAAATTATTCATCATCAGCAAGCAGCCAAAAAATAAAAAATTTGCCAATACTACAAAATTCTGTTTACGAATTATCACCTTGTTATTAAAACACCTAAGGATGACATGACAATCCTTGCCAGTGCCAAACGTCCTGTCCATTCCTCGGGGGGGGGGGTCAGAGTACATACAGTTTTATAGATAGCCTCATTTCATGAGCATACACATCCTGTATAAACACAGTTTAAAAGATGGAGATGAAATACACAACCATCTTTGTCTGGTTACTGAAATTAATACAGCAATGCTTTTTTAAACTACATCAAAACTTGCATAAACCAAATTTCATTATCATTTCACATTCCATATCCAGACTGAAAACGTTGCTAAACTTAAATTATATAACAAAGTAATTTCATATTTTTTTTAGACAGACATGATTTGCGTATGGAATCTGGAAATAGTATACTGTGCTGTTGGTTGCCTCCATACATTGTTATTAAGGATAATGAATGGACTGATATAACAACAATTGGTGAGCTGCAATTTTCCATTTCTGAATTAAAGATTGCAGATAATGATTTCAAATATTATATAAATCAATGTGTGCTATATATACTTCAAAGTATGTTTAGTGAAAACTCCACAGACAAGCTTGGTTCATTAAACCCGTCATTGACATCCTTCCTACAAGAAATAGGAGATGAGTGTCATGCCATTCACATAATGGACACAGATTTATTACCCATGTGTATGCAGAATTGTCATGTGCTGCTAGTCTTGACTTGGAAAACGCACAGTTGAACAGTTTATTAAGGTGCAGTGATGTACTGTTGTTGTACATGAATTGGGAAATTCAAGTATGATCTGATATTACCAAAGCAACATGTTCCAGGTTCAAAAATGGAACAGCCATACAAGCTTATTTGGTTGAGCAAAGGTCACAAATTCGACCCCTGTCCATGGTCAACCTCTTTATTGTGTAGTTGGGAAAGGCACTTTGCTTCCATTTCATCAATCTTAAAAGTTTTATTTGATTTTTCACTTGTTGATGGCATTCATCTAGTGCTTGATCAGTACTCAAACTCACGTGACAAGAAGTGCAGTAAAAGTAGTTGTTGCCTTTCCTGCTATTTTCTCCAAGAATCTGAATATTCTTATTTGAACCTTTAGTGCTGATCATTTTGAACTTTTTAAGAGCAGATTGTCCCATTCACCGTTTCCATTTGTTTTGATGACAAGTCTAGATAATATTGCAGAGTATAAACAGGATGATAAATGCAGGTGTTCTTCAAGAAAAACATGGACAAATTAATGTGTCTGATGTATTCGTGTAAAGCTAGTCTAGCCTTGACCAACTCCACGGAATCTAAACAGAAAACTTGGTTATGAACCAAAATTTACCAGATATCCAAATTGTCTGCAGAAATCTTATTTTTATATGTTGTTATTTCACAAGTTCATAATTTAAGGGTCATTTTTAGAAACATTGTGTTCTAATCACAGGGAGTTGGCAGGTCGGCAGGTTTATACTAAATAGGGAGCATTCCTTACCCATATCCACTGACAGTGGAACAAAATTTGTCTAGTTTATTGACCTCCACTGAGTCGGAAGGAATTTTTAATGTAAACTAAAGTAAAAAGTTTTTTTCTTATAGTGATATGTCAAGAGAAATTTTGGAACTTTTGGGAAAAAAATGCAGTTTATGTATTTAAAATATCTTTTAAAATCCTATATTTTTACTTTAATTGTTTATTTCATAGACCTTTAAAGAATGTTAACATTTTTTTACCTTTTATCCTTGATCTTGTAGGACTACATGTTTAATGCTTATTTGGATGGCTTTATCTTAAAGTACTTTGCAGTTTTTAACTTTTCTGGAAACTTTAATTTGCTCTATAAGGCACTGATTTTGCTGACATGTTAAACTTGAATTCTGTGTATACAGTAGACGATATTTTTTGGGATGACAACTCTGTAACCACTGTTCAGAAAGATGTAATGTGTGATGGACAAGTAAACTTGGTTTCAGTAAAAGTGGAAATAAATGGGGAAAGTTAATGTGCTTTTTTTAGGTGGAGAAGTTGTCTGACTTATTGTATCCATTATTTTCTTATCTATTCCATGGTTATAAATACATTAAAAAAACTGGATTGGAAATTTCCTGGTAAGGTATTCACAAAGCACAGTTTCAAGGTTAATGTGCAATGTTGCAGTGTTAGTCTAATTTTGATTGTTTTGTCAAAGTTCTGTTTTATTTGTAATAGTTGTACATTTCTGTATTAATCATGTTACACATATCTGTATTTAATCATGTTATTTGTAACTTCACAGTTCTTTTCATCCTAAGCCACTGGCTGTCACAAACAGGGAACAGAAAGTATTTGTTCCATTAACTGTGATAGCATTGTGACTTTTGTATGTATGTGAATTCAATAACTTAAGGAAATATGAAATGTATATTTGCTTCTCTGCAGCAATTGTTACTGGAATAATTTTGACATAAACGATTCATTCAGTGAATAAAGGAAAATAAAACATTATGTCAGTTTTGTGTTATTCGTCCAGCTGCTGTGAAATTTCCATCTTGAGATATCAAGAGATGGAGGATTTAAGATTTGTGTATTCCATATAGCATTTTCTTTTTAAAATATTGTTATTACATTCTCTCTCTCTCTCTCTCTCTCTCTCGTCCTCTTTGCCTGCTCCAGTGACCTAGTGGTTAGAGCGTCAGCCCCTGATGCGTGAGGTCGCATGCTCGAATCTTGGCGGCGTAATACCACAGACCTAAAAATGGTACAGGCAGTTGCCTCGCTAGGCGCTCATCATTTATAGGTTAGTGTTAGTACTGGTCGGCCTGATTTCAGGAAAATGTGACTAGGTGAGACATCATGCTACACATGTGCGGCATGATGCCCCAGTGTTAGACATCACTATAAACTG
>QKMX01368463.1:6905-17745 GCA_003401595.1 Venustaconcha ellipsiformis | reverse complement strand
CCAGACATTAATGATATGTGCAAATTATGCACTTTATAAAAATATAAGTTGACTGGATTGTGTCAATATGTCTACAGTGTGATGCCCAAGTGCTAGACATTATAAACTGTTACACTGCAGATATCATAGCAATAAGACTGAAAGTTTCTTAAAGATACATAAAAAGTTCACACACCAAGAAACCCAGCTTTTAAAAATAAGAGAGCCTCTTGTTAGACATTAAAATTAAGATTCTAAATTGGGTCATTCTGTTCATGTTGCAAGTTGGTTCATTTCATTTTTACCTTAGCAGGTTGTAAAGCCAATATGGCTCAGTGAATGTTGTGTTTAGTGAAAAATGAGTCTTGCAGCAGTTTGTGATGAAATGCTTGTTACTGTTCTATAATGGTTGTGCTTCTAAATGGACCTTACATCATCAGATCTCAGACAAGTTTGATAATGAGCAAGATCCATGCATAATAATCGCAATAAACTTGCATCTGATTAACTGACTTTTCAGCAGTGCTGAAGGCATATATCAGAAAATGTTTTCGTCAAATTCATAATATATGCTTTTATTATTAAGATTTTGGATTAGATAATGAGTGAGACCCATGCATCCTAACAATCAAATGCAACCATAGGATTTTCATGGTTTTTTTTCCCTCCACCAAATATACCTTCCACCATGTATAGCCTATCTTAAGCTGAAGAAAAAAAAATGGCTTTAAACCCATAACATGGAGGTGAAAAATGCAGGTGAGATGGCCACTTAACTACCCAAAGTTGCTGACATCTCATTCTATAGAAAACTTGAGATTAGCTAATACCAGTGTTTTCACCATGATAGTTATGTGTATGGACTTTTTAATTAATAATTAACAAAGTGTACCTGATTGACATCGGCAGTTCAGTCTGTTCAACCCAATGACCTGAAATACTCAACTGATAGGACCACTGTATCAATTATGTACCTTGGATTCCAAGGGTTAGGACACTTTGACCAGATTTCCTCTAGAATCTTGGGGTCGGGACAAAACTTGCATGGTTAAAGTAAAAAACTTTATATTAATAAATGTAAGATTTGTTTTTAAAAGATCTAATTAGATTTTGGCAGTATTTCTACCTTAACTTTGCTTTACTCTCTCTCCTTTTGAAACTTAGCATTATTGTAATGTTTTCTCTGGTGCTCAAGTAATCCATGGAAATATAGATTGTCGACCTGATCCAACCGGGAAGAAAAAATATGTACTAAAGAATTCTCCATTCCAGATCATACTCTTATTTAATTTGTGCTTACTCGTCTACTTGCATTTAACATTTTTTTTAAATTCCCAATTTTTTTCTGATTTTTCTTTTAAATGTAAACTAATAATTCATTAAATAAGTGACTAACTTGTGCTCAAGTATTTTTAACTTGAGAAAAGTTTTTTAAAAAATGGATTTTCATAAATTATTTTCTTGTAGACAATTGAAAATTAAGTAAGTACCAAACTGTATTTCAAAAACATATTTTTACTCCAAAAATCTATCGTTTGTCATTACTTAATCCTCAGAAATGTTAGACTAGCAGCTGTCAGTGACTTTGCTTTGCAACTCTGGAGACAATAAGAAGTCATGGATGTGATGATGTCCAGCAATTTTTTTTAAATGGATATAATTGCCATCTGAGGTTATTGCCTTGGTTAATTTTTTATATTGCCGACACCAGCAGTTTTGTAATTGATGATTCTGATAATGCTGCTTGAACTGTAGGTTAGTAAGTGATAAACCTCAATTAAAATGATGCAGAAACAAAAGAAAATTGTTTTAATGTTTTTAAATTTCATTGTGCTAATTTTCTTTTCTTTTCTGTTTGTGTTATAACTTCTTGTAGCAAGATAGAGATGGTGTTCTGGTGCAGTCTCTGAATTTTAAAAATTCATATTAATGTATGCCAGGCAACAATAGGACTAGGATGAAATTGGTGAGGATAAGACACTTGTCCTAAGTTGCTTGTCCTTTGTGTAACTTTGTTTCTCACTACAATTGTGGACAGAAGAAATCTGCTTTCATCTGATGTAAAAAAATAAATAAATGTCATATTCTCATGTTTGCATTTTATCTGTACATTTACTTTCTTTTAAAGTGAGCCAGAATATTGTAACCTAAATCTTCAATTAAAAACCTGTATTTAAAAGTTGCAATGCCCAGTAAAAACAGTAATAGAGCCCAGTTATTAGTATTTTGTCACAGGATGTTTTTGTCCCTGCAGAATATATCTGATAAATCTTCCATCCTGTCATGAGAGGCAACTATTGGTGGCAGCCTTTTTCTCCGACGACATGTCCCATGATGACGATACCTTTGAAAGGTCTTAATATTATTAAGTAGTGTGGGAGTTTGGTTTACTGTAAAAATTTGAATTTTGTACTTTTAAGCATTTTTTTCTGGCTTTTTCTTTAGTTTGTGAGCATTTTTTGTGATGCCTGAACTTGCCTGGCTTAGGGTACAGTTTTATGTAAAACCAATAAGAACAAAAACTGTTGAGATATTAATTTTATTTGAAATAAATTATGTATCTGATATATATTATAGTACAAAATATTGTCACATTGTGATCCAAAACTGACCAATTAAACTGATACGAGAGATCGCTGACCATGCAGACAACATTTTGGAATCAACACTGACCTCCAGTAGTGGAAATTGTTTAAACTCTGTTTTAAACTGATGTTTTAAACTGAAATGCTTAAGGAGTCATTGATGATATATTACAAGTTGAACTTTGTTACATGGAAATGTATTTAGTACAGAAGTAATTGCCATGGCCAGTTAGAGTTGGCCAGAGTGGACTTGCACATTTAGCAGAAAAAAAATAGCACACTAAAAGGGGTGCAGAATGTAGACATGTAGGACATAGAGTGCTCAACTGGAAGACTCATCAGTATGGATAACTCTCATCAAAACAAATGCCAGGTTATATAGTGATCGTTATATAGGGACCTACAATAATTTATATCATGGTTTTTTTAGAAATAGTGAGACCTAGATTTTTATTCTTTCATTTGTATTAGTAATTTTGCATTGTTTTACTTGTAAATGTTTGACAGTCATTAAAAATACATCATTGCTGGCGAGAAGTAGCATTCAGTTGAAATCCCTCTTATCAGATTACTGTAATTTTATCACCATGCTTTTAAATAAGCACTGGGATATTGTGATGCAGACATTCTTTACATGTTTGATGTCTGTGACCTAATTCTACCATTGTATCTAGATACATGAAACATATGTCAGTGACAGTTAATATGGGTATAGATTGCACCTTTACTTGAGAAATTTTGAACATGCTCCTAGATTTAATAATGGGGTTAGAGAGTATAGGTACTCAAGAGTTTTAAGAAAATAAAGTGTGATGACCCAGGTAGCAAAATGCTAGATCCAGACCCTTAGATGATGCCATGGGTTACTTCCCCTCCCTTGAGAATTCACTCCTGCATCTTAACTTAAAACTATTGAAATCTTTACTCTGTAATAACATGTACAGTTTGTAAGAATAAATTTTGCCCCCAGCTGGGTTCTGACCATTAGGGACCAGTTCAAGAAGTTCAAACTTTGGTTTTGATGTTAACACAGGGATGCTTATAGAAATGTTTTTCATATACCCAATTCTGGTGTATTTTTGACAAATCTTAATCCTTTCATTGGTACAGCAGAGTAAGAACTGAACATGCCATTTTTACTTTGCCACTTGCTCTTGTGATTCTGTCAAAATAATAACATTTCTTTATATTTTTTACAATTAGGTTTCAGGATTGGAAAAGGGGAAGGATTTGCTGACCTTGAGTATGCCATGATGTGTGCCATGGGAGCCATCCATCCGGATACTGTTGTTGTGACAACCGTGGATAGTTGTCAGGTATTTGATATCCCAGAAAACCTGATCAGGGACCATGATGTTCATGTGGATTACATCCTTACGCCTACTGAGCTCATCAAGTGCAACCGTACCCGCAAGCAGCCTTCTGGAATCATCTGGTCAGCTCTGGATTTCAGCAAGTTTAGACAGGTCCCAATCTTGCGTCAACTACGAGATATGGATATAGCAGCTGGCTGCGATGTGACCTTGAAGGAAGGTGTGGAAGAAAAGCTGAAATTGGCAGATCTAAGGAGAGAAGAGATGAGACAGAGACGCGAGGAGCAACTTAATTCCCAGAATGTGGATGGTGATGGGGGAGACAGGGAGAGAAACTCGTACCGACGTCGCCGACCACGACAATTCCGTAGAGACCGGCCCAGAAGGCGACCAATGAGAACAGATGATCGGTCTGAATCCGAAACTGAAGGGACTAAAGATGGTAATCAAGAGGAGAGTGACCGCAGAGCAAAAGGAGACAACTATGAAGCTGATGATAATAGGCGTAGGAGACCAATCCAGAGAAGGAGGAGGAGACAGCGACGCCCACCAACCATTTTTGTGGGTGGGCTCCCTCGATCTCTTCGTGTCAGTGATTTCAAAGCTAAGGTGAGGGAAAATTCAGTCCAGCCTATACGAGTTATCTGGAGAGGTCCGAATGGTCATGCATTCTTACAGTTTGAGACGGCCGATAAAATGGAAGCAGCATTGGAGGCTCTTGTTGATTTGCACATTGATGACAAGAAGCTGAGAGTTGAGGAAAGCAAGCCACGTAGCGAGAGATTTAATGAAGATTCAGAGCAGTCCCGAGCTGTGAATGAAGTGAATGAGGAGGCATCTTAAGCTCTTTTTCTTTCTTCGCCATTTGATTGAAGAAAATGGCTATTTTCTTGAAAATTGTCAGGTCCAAGATTGGATAAATATGATTATAATAATTGTTGCTTTAAAGTCCCATTGGAGCTGGTGATGTCCAGTCTAGTTTACATAATTTTTTTTGCATTTCAAATGGAGACACACTAGGCATGGGGACATGTTGGTTCCTTTCCTCACAGCAGAGAGCTTCAAGTTAGGCTTGGTTGGCCAAAGGTTGCTTGATATTTTCTATAGATGAAAAGGACACTGAGACATTTGCATATGATGCAGTTTTCCTTACAAACCCATCTTTATGGTGTTAGACATTCTAAATTTATAGTATCTCCCTTGATTTTGGAGCAAACGAGAATAGTCTAACCTTGACAGTGCATATTGTAATCTATTGAAATTCAAAAATGAAGAAGCATTGTATATTAAACACAAGGCAGCAATATAGGAATGATAGGTATTACAGGGCAATGATTTAAAGAATTGAGCATATGCTGCTGTTAGCATCTTGCAGAAAATATTTTTTTTTATATGTTGGTATACCTTTAAAGATGTGTATTACATGTAAATGAGGAAGGAGTGTTTATTCATTGTTTGTGATCAATTTTAGTTCAATCACTATATTTTGTATCAGTACCTACACAATTAAATTATATAACCATAACAACAAAGATCATATTTATAAGTTGCATAATAGAATCTTTTTAAGATCTGTGATGTGATATGGTCATTGAATAAAGTCACAAAGGAATGACTATTAAAGAAATATTAAGAAAAGTGCAGCTTCTGTTAAGAAAATACATGTATTCACTCTTCTTTTTATCACAGTAAATGTTCTGTAATTTCTGTTTACTGAATTTTTCCATTAGTTTTTCTTATTAAAAAAACATGATTTTGGGATAATGATCCTGTATGAAATATATTTTTCACTTGACAACATAAATTTTATGTTGTTTTATCCATAACAATTCAATATCTGACTGCCTAGTTTCTTATTAAAATTACATATTGATGTGAAATAATGCAATTTTTATCATTTACTGATGCTTCCATTACAAAATATCTAACTCCAAACAAGAATGGATCATTTTTATTTGTAATTGGGTGTCATTTTTGTCTGTTATCATATTTGTAGATAAAATCTTTTTCATAACATTCAAGACATTTCAATAAAAAAAATTAAAATTGATTTTTATAAAATGAAAAACTTTCTTTGACAGCTTTTTAAAAAAAACAATGTTAACTGTATGAAACTTTTAGACAACTGTTCTTTGAAGAAACTTCAGACAAATAGTAAAGGAGCACTTGATTTTTTTAAAATTATTGTTGGCCATTTTGAAAGTGTGCCAGCAAAACAGGGTCTACATTATTATCGTTGAATCAACAGAAGGGTAAAAAATGTGGACACTGTTCGACTTTAGGGTTGTATGAATGGACGTGTGGGGGAATTATATAAGAGTATATCTAGATCTGTTCTGTTTGCAGCTGGGTATGTATGATGCATGACCAAAAAATGATAGAAAGAAAATGAAACACTCCTTACCTACACATGTTGCTTGTATAAATCCAATATGGCCATTGTATTTGTATAAGACTTGATACTTGAAGTAAGTGCTATTCTAATGAAGAAAGCTCAATTCTGATGAAATCCTCAGGTTTATCAGTTAATTTTAAGTAATTTGAGCAGTATGGTAGTAAACAAATTATGATGTAGCTCAGACAGAGTTCATTTTTTTATGACTGCACTTTGTGTATCTGACACATTAGACATGCTACAGAACATGGCATGCATTTATTACACAAGTATCATTTTGCACCTGTGATTTTACTTCATTTAGACCAATGCACAGAGTCCTTGTGCTGTTTTGCTGATTTATCAATTGTTATGTGTATTGGTCAATCACTTAGTTTTTGGTTGTTTTGAATTCTTTTCTTGTTGAAAACATTTAAAAGTTGTTATTTTTATATGTTCAATCCAAATTTAACTGTCTTCTATTGAACATGTATTTTCACACAACTTTATAGTGCTGAATTGGGATCGCTGTGACTTGATCTATTATTGTAAAATAAAATTTACCAATATTATCACTTTGTCTTTCATATTGTAGTTGCAAAGTAAAAAGTAGTTTTGCACTTCTCTAGAATATGCTAAAAAAAATAGCACGGAAATGATCTTGAATAGGTTGCAAGTTTAAAATTAAATGAAAAGATTGATTGCAGCGTTATAAGTTGGTTCATTGATATATGTCTCCAGAAACAAAAAACAAGTGGCTGAATAAATTGTGTTGTTCTACTTGAAACAAGTTTTTCATCACTTCTCTTTCTCTTTACCATGAGCTCTGAGTTTAATGTATTAAAATTTTCATAAACTTAATTTGGTTATATCAATGTCAGTGAAAAATTATATTAAAAAAAACTCAACCTGAAAAACTGAATAAAAATTGTTCTTTTAGCAGAATTGTATAAACATTTTCCCAGTATTACAATTAACAAAAGAATTGAATTTATGCCTACAAATTATGCAGTGATGCCAAATTTCTCTTGGATAATACTGTTATCCAAATGAGCAGGAAACTGAACATTTTTCAATCTTTTCAAAGCCAGTGTGCTGAGCTGTCTTGGGTTATCAGTTGTTCTTTTTTGCCTATTTTCAAGAAAGTCAATCAATGCTACTACTGTTTTCTAAACTGATGGAATATAATTGCTGGTAATTGCACATATAGATTAATGCAAATTAAACTTCACAGATTCAGGAAGTGTTCACTTTCCCATGGTTGAGGAAATTAGATTTGAAGATGTTTGAAAAAAAGGTGCATGGCTCCTGTATAATCAGTAGTTTTTTAGAGCCTGACTTGAAGTTGGCAGAGTTTGTTAGAATTTATGTCCATCCTGTTGTAGATTTTTAATATGGTTTTTGCAAGAGAACAATACTTGAAATCGTAGAATTTCACCAAAATTTAGTGCAGCTGCATGTATTGACAAGACAAAGTTCAATTTTCCAGCTGTGTATGCATTATCATTTAAAGGATTATGACCACTTATGGCCCATCTTTCTAATTTCTATTCACGTGGCATTTGATATGCAGTTTTTAGACTGGCATTTTGAATGAATTGAATTTTCTTGCTGGCCTCTGAATTGTCTGCCCTCCTGTTCCCATGGCATTACCAAAGATTGTTATATTTCAGCCAGATTTGGTATGCATCTTTTTATTGAAAATGCTTTTGAGTTTGATTTCCAGACAATAGATGTGCCTATCATTATGGTCCTTGAATTCCCATTATAACCTTTAAACCATTGCCAAGCAAGATCGTAATAAACACCCATTGGTCTGAGAATTATGGGACCTAATAGTAAATATTCTTCAATCTGATACAATGAGACCAAATAGTGAATACCCATAGGTCTGACAAAAGGAGGTCTAATGGCAAACACCCTTAGGTCTGATAGTCCATGAGGCCAAACAGTAATCATGGCTAGGTCTGACAGTCAGTGAGACCTAATTGTAAACATCCTTAGGTCTGACACAATCTGTGAGGCCTAATAGTGAACTGTAAGGCCTAATAGTAAACACCCTTAGATCTAACACAATAGGTGAGGCCAAATAGTAAACACCCTTTGGTCTGACACAATCAGTAAGGCCTAATGGTAAATACCAATAGGTCTGTTACAATGTGTCCTAATATTAAACACCCTTTGGTCTGACAGTTATTGGGGCCTAATAGTAAACACCCTTGCGTCTGATACAATAATTGAGAGCCAAATAGTGGCAAAGAATGATCTTAAAAACGAAATGTCTTTCAGTTCACATATTTCAAGAGTAATGCCTAGTACAGAATGTACATGGCCCCTTAATAAGTAGTATTTGTTGTAGAGATCTATCTAGAAAAGTGGAGAAATTTTTGTTTTGCCTGTTGAATATTGCTTTCCTGATTGCACTGTGGTCAATGCTGGTGTAAGCATTAATACAAATTATCTACAGCCGATTGATGTTTAGTTCTAAAAAGTTTTTTTTTCATGGGATATAATTCTCATTTCTGGCAAGCGTAGTTCAGTCACATACGTTTTTATTCCACTAACAATTAAGGTTCATTACCGACATTGGTTATTTAAAAAAAAATATTTTCATTTGGAGAACTTGTGTTCACACACACGATAAAGAGGTCACGGTTAATTTTTTTTTCTTGTACACATGACTTGCAATTAAAAATTGTATACTGATGGAGCAGACAGGAAATGACATTTAGAATTATTGCAAGAAGAGATGTCCACCAAAGGTTAATTTAAAAAAAAAAAATGAAGCAAATTAACGGCAACAAAACATTTGAACTAGTCATCGCAGTTAATCCAAGCCAGATGTCGAGTGCTAGCAAAATGGAGAATACAATACAGTACAATAGCAATACAAGTTTTCTTTCAAAGACCTCAATGAATGTAATGAGCCCCATTATGTTAACTACACCAGTTTTGCTTTTTTAAAAACGCGTTTTGCTGTGTTGTATATAGTGTGCATTTTACTTGACATGGAATGATGTTCAGAGTAAATCCCACCTATACTTGATGAAAGAAGATGAATAAATGAATATAACAAAATGAACGTTCCACTCTACAACTCAACCAGGTGTACCAAGTACCAAAATAAGCCTCAAAGAAAGAAAAAAAAATATTTAAACTTATTTCCAGAAAAAGTTGTTTTGATTGAAAAAGAAAATATCATGTACGTAAAAAACCGGAAGTTTTTAGTTGAGAAAAGATTTGAAATTTTGTACATTATGTAGTACACGTGTCGCTGTTGACCACCTTTGTTCGTTTCTGAATGCTCACCCAAAGTAAACATCTGATGTGTTTTTGGACGAGGCACGAGAAACTGTTCTTGTGGTTCTTCTCACCCGACAAGAATCTTGCTGATGAGAACGCGCACCACCACTGAATAGTCGACGAGAACTATTATGTTTGTAGGATAGATAAAAATGTATCCCCCCCCCAAAAAAAAAAAAAATNAAAAAAAAAAAAAAAAAAATTGAGTAACTGATTAGCTTTTAAGCACTGATTCTTCTGTATGAATGCTAAGCAAAGGAAACAAAAGAAAAATTGGTTTCGGTGTTCTACATGTATTTGATATTACCGTCGAATATTGAGATTTAGCAATGATTTCAATAAAGCATGAACCCTTCATCAAAGCAAGACGACTACAATCTTCAGTAAAAATAAAACGTTTCATCCAAGGAAGTCAACACCAAACTTTAATGAAAACAATATAATCTTATCGATTGTTGCCTTTTTCAAAGGGATTGGAACACTTTTATTGTGCCGCAAAAGTTCTAATTGGCAGGAAAAATGGTTAAGCTTACAATAGCTATCAATGATGGCTTAAAACGCAAATTAAATTCCCAAACTTTTGAAGCCATAGATATTTGGTCGCAAAGATGTTTGTTAAACTTTTTAATTTGTTCGCATGTTTTCTTATCTCTATTAATAGCCTCATGCACTTGGAAGCCTCTGCATGATGACAGCTGTCTCCAGGTGACCAAGATCTAGGCCATGCACAATTAGTATGTAAACAACTATAAAGCCACATATAACTGGCAACAACGAATATCTCAGTGAATTGTTTATTGACACTTGTTTGTTGACAATGGGTGTAGATGAATCAACTTTTTTCTTTTTCTGCATGCAGGTTATTTGTTGATATTTGACAATGTTTCAAACTTTTCAATCACAATATAAGGAAAGCTAGCATGAAGCTTTTGTCCTCACTCTAAGGACTTCATCAGTAAACTGATTTAATTTCTACTGACTGTTATCATCTCTTGATGGAATGGTAAGCGATGTTAACAGATTCTCCCAGATGTACAGTAAGTTGTAACCGCCCCCGTCCCTGTTCAGCGTTGGTTTGTGTGCACGGATGTAGGTCAATTCTTTATTACCCTCACCCCAACCAGGCTTGTTTTCGATCCAGGATTTTTACTGTGTTCCTAGTTACATTATGACCAGAAAAAAACATGTGGATCATGTTTAAATCTTTCGGGTCAGATGTAACGACTTTTAATCAATAATGTAATGTTCTGACCATCCCAATTTTTTTTTTTTTTTTTTTTCATTTT
>QKMX01368452.1:13466-27424 GCA_003401595.1 Venustaconcha ellipsiformis | reverse complement strand
ACACACACACACATACACACACACACACACACACATACATGATAGAGTGGTCATCATGAAAACCTGAGTTTTTCAGTTCTCATAGTTTCAGTTTTATTCTGTTGCATATTTCTTCTTGATAAACTCTTTTTGGACTTACTTGGTTCATTTTTCTTGTCTATTATTGGATTTAAGTACAAATATTGGTATTCCACATAAATTACAATCCAAAAGCAGTCTTAGTGATTTGCCTTTTTTACATAATTAGGACATTCTTTGCCAAATGTACATGTTACTCTAAGCAGTTTTGAAGGAGAATGCGGATTATGTTTCAGATTTTGGGAAGTAAGAGAATATGAATAGATCTATAATATTTTTGTGTTACTTTATATTGTAAAGGACAATATTTACCTTATGAAATAAAATTCATATCAGAACTGGGTCATGTTCATAAAGAAGTTTCTTGTGAAACTTGGCATCAATTACAGAATGTGCACACAATGAACAGACAGTTCTTGTTTTGCAAAGACGATAGAAAACAAATGCAAAAAAAGCAACTAGAATTTATGTTTGTGAAATAGTACTGAAACATTTCAATTTCATTCTTATTGGCAAGCTAGGATATAATGCAAGCAGGTTTATCTCTGCCATGACCACTTCTGGCCAGCACTGTACATTTTGGACACAATGATATTCAATCATGACAATATTAATATTAATTTTCCAGAAAAAAATAATTTTCATTAGTAAAAGAATTATATAGACAGGGACAAAAGTAGTTATTTTGTTATTGTCTGGATATATAGGTCAATGTCTGTAGCTTAATAAGGTAACTAATGCCAGTTTTAACTACACAATTTAATTACACATGTTGGTACTTTAAAATTAAACATTTTGAGAATCAGAAGAGTAACAAAAGATAGAGGTGCTATTTTTTTGGTATTGATATTATCAAAATGTTAAATCTTACTTTAAAATGTGAAAATATAGAAATGCTTTTTCCAGAAGAACTGTCTTCTAAGCACAGCTGGGTTTATAACAATAAGGCAATTCATCCCTGCTGTGCAATTGATATTACTGTTCACTGGATTTCTGAGAAGCTTACTGCTGATTGGCTTACTGTACATTGGCCCACTGGAAGCTTACTGCTGATCAGCTTACTAGGAAGCTTACTGCTCATTGGCCCACTGGATGTTTACTGCTTAACAGACCATTGGCAAACATACTTTGAACCACAAGGAAGGTCATTTTCATGTCAAAAGGGAATACATGGTAGTTTATATCTCCCAGCTCTGGATTTTCCAGTCACCATATTACTATATATACTCATAAGCTGAGTCCAACTGCAAACATCATAGACCCTGATCTGCCATTGCATAATGCACCAACAGATCTGGGTCTGTGTTGTGTGTTTTACTGATTACTCCTAACAATAACTCCAGTCTACCAGCATATTAAAGCAGATATGGGTGTGTGCAGTTTGCTGTTGGACTTGACATAAGTGAATGTATATGGTGTAAACTGGTATTTTTTTTGTGTGTCTTTGTTGTTGTAGATTAATGTAGAGCTGCAGTGGCACAGTTAGAGTTTCCAAGACTCACAACACAAGGATCACAAGTTTGGCTCCTACCTTGACTAGCCTGGGTTGCTGTCACTGCTATGGTGGTGTCACTGGGCAAGCTAGCCTGGGTCACTATCAATCTCATTGTCTTGGTGTGTCACTGGGCAAGCTAACCTGGGTTGCTGTCACTGTCTTAGTGTGTCACTGGGCAAGTTAGCCTGAGTTGCTGTCATGGTTTTGGTGTGTCACTGGGAAAGCTAGCTTTGGTCACTATCATGGTGTGTCATTGGGCAAGTTAGCCTGGGTCACTGTCACTGTCTTGGAGTGTCACTGAGCAAGGTACTTTACTACCACTTTCTTTGCACTAAATGCTATTTTTATCTACTGTGCCATTAACACCAACCAACCAGTAATCAATTTAAGATTTTTGTTTAAAGATTTTAAGTTTATTGAAGTCATACAGAGGGAGGAGGATACATCATGGGTAGGTTTCCAGGCAATACCAAATGTTGTCAGAAATCCTTATTCCAGGGATTAGAGGTAGGGCATTTTGTTTGTTTCCATTAGATATCCACATTATTCAAAATCTTGTTTGATAAAATACTAATTTATTAAATTTTTACATTTATCAGATAGACTTCAAAGGACAATGCATTCTGTACAGTGAGGCAGCAATGACAAACATTTCTCGATATATCCAACATGCCAGCAATGATATCAACTGCAGCTTCTCCATCTATCTGAGTGTTTTTGTCTGTATATTTTATGGCCTTGCAGTGGGCATCTATTATGGATTTGCTCTCTACAAGTCCACCAAGGATCCAACCATTGGGTGAGCATTATATTTAAATTCCCTCCATCTGCATGAAAAAAGGGTAGTTAAATGTAATAAAGTTGAGTTGTCATTAAGCTATAGCATTGGATTGTATATGTAGTCATTTTGAATTCATTATAAATTTATTTTTTTATACTGGTTTGAAGATCTATTGTTCCTACGAAATAGATGCATCATAACAAAAGCTTAAGCAAATAACCCAACATTCAAATCAAAATATTTATTTTGCAGCCATTTAAAAATGAAAATTGGTATTCAGATATTCGTTTATTCACTTTCAGTATTAGGCAGCATTTAGTGAAAGAAAGAGACAAGGAAAATGTAAATTTTGCAAGATTTAGTTAGATAAGGGGTCATGTCAGGACTGACAGATCTTTTATGTGTCAAGCAAATGTATCAAAATTTAATTAAATTGATCACAAGCCTGGTCTATTTCGATCACCATCCAGAGATTTTTTTTTAGATAGTCCTCTCATATAACTGAACAGGTAATCAAGAGTTGTTAGCCATTCTTGCACTGAGTTTAAAGACAATCAAGAAATACTAATACCTATACATGTTTTCATTTAATTTTTTTTCTTCTTAATCTCAAGAAAATTTTACTTAGAATTTCTGAGTTTTAATTGAATTAAAATGTAGATTTAGCTGACAGTGTTTTCAGTGATGTGGGGGTGGGATGACCATAACTACCAAAGTAAACCTACATGTAGAACAGAGGATGATTTATTCAATGAATATTCAAATTGGAGAATTTGGTATTCATTAGGAACCAGTATGAAATAGGCTCCCACTGTGGGGAGAAGTCACTGATTCCTCATGGCAAAACAGTGATTAACTTACAGGGAGGCATGATACATTTTTATCACGATTCCATAAAAATGTACATTAGTTTCTTTAACGATAAGTAATTACATAGCAGTATTAGTGTGCATAGATGCGCTGCTGTTATGGGTCAGAAATTATATTCTGTATGTCAGTTTCTTGGATTAGATGGAGAACAGCTTCCTATTTTGGACAAAAAATGTAAATTATTATTAGATTCTGTATTATACCCATCTTCTTGATTTATTAAATGATGAAGTTTTTTCTGGTCCCCAGTCATTACAAACCATGCTGCTTCTCAAGTGGCACTCACACTTAGAATTCCACTGCCACCACTAGTTGATATCAGCAATTTTCTTACAGAAACCAAGACTTTTGTTTGTACCTTGTATTCCAAGGAATTTGCAAACAGAATGGAAGACAGAGAAAATTATAACCTTTAACCAGAAGAATTATCAATGTTATCATTAATTCACTGATTTTTGGTGGGTGGGATTTTGATTCATCACTGTTTTAAAACTCAAAATGACAATACCTCTGGGTAAAATGGTCTATGCAGACATTGTTTACAGTCTCATCTGGGAGCAGTTTCATTACAAGCAACAACAGTGAACTAGTCTGAGCAGGATATGACAGTGTTTTAGTCTCCGATTTTATCTAAAGTTTCTGCAATGTTAGCAGCTTTGTTTCATGGCACACAGAAGTTTCAGTCAGTTTTACTAAGTTAATTTAGATCGTGTCTATAATTTCTTAATGTGTTTTTTATTTAAAGTGTCTTTTAAATTTGTGACAATGATATCTTCAGTTTTTGAAGCATTTGTAACAGGATTTCTTCATTGTCATGATTCATAATAGCTTCAAATTTGGTATTAGCTTCAGAATCAAGGATTTACCATGAGTAGAATAGCTGGTCATGCCTCAAATTTAATAAATACTGATTCTTGGTGATAAGGCGCTATTTTAATGTAATTTGTTATATTTGCTGGCATATTCAAACTACAAAAAAACAAGCATGGATATATCTAGAGAGAGAGAGAGACTTACAATTGTGATCAAAGAAAAACTTGCATCATACAGACATATAGTTTAAAAAAAAAGTAAGTTTTTGTTTTTCATCTTTATATTGTTCCTTCCATTTTTGAAGTGAGCAACTAACAATGATTGAGATCCAAAATCATTTTCTAACTTGTGTTCTACTGAACTAGTATAACACAAGTTAGAAAATGATTTTGGGACTATATATGACCCTTTGTATAGGCAAAATATTGGATGGTGGGATGTCAGCAGTAAATGGATGATACAGATGGCTGCTGAGATTCATCTATATAATTTTTGATAGAATTTGAATTAAAATTTGTCAAAGTTTGAGTTTATCTCAGAAAATGGATACAATAGATAAATATGTTGAGCATGTTTATATAATTGTTTTTGACAAGACATGCCTCTTAGCATATGTTCTGAAACTATTTTCAATCATGTACAAGCACATAATCTGTTAGGTCTTGAAGACATAGAGTACATAACTTGTACTTGTGTCACGAGATATTCATAAGGAAATTCCCAGCCTGCATTTTGACCTGGAAAGGTCTATTAGGTGAGGTCAACACTTTCATAATTTTCCGGTGTTCCTGTACAAGATTTTGTGAATTTAAAGGTGACATAAAACTCACTGTCCCAACAATCAGGAGCAAATTTGACACTCAAAATTTCATCCCTATCTCTCCTGTGACAGTCTCCATTTAGAACCAAGACTATTGAATCTCTGTCAAAAATTAACAAATTCTCATTAGCTATTTGTCATTCCAGCATAATTTTTTTTTTTATAGTTGAATATAGGACTGCTTTATTGCATTTCAGTTTCCAAGTTTCAAGAAATATGAAAAAAATTGTGACCATGTTTCTATGTCTGTATTTCGGCAAGCTCAGGTCCATCACTAAAATTTCTCCATTTCTAAAATGTGGGTATTGAGCTTCAGCTATAGCACACCTCTGTTATTAAAGTAGGGCAGTTTAATTAAATAAGCCCATATATACCAAAATACATTAAAATTAAAATTGTACCCAAATGTACACATGATATACCAAAATTTCTCAATGAATGTACCAAAAATTACTTGGATGCAGTGTAGTTTTAACCATTTTGAGGTGTGCAGTTTCCAATTTGCATGATATCTGTACACAGATTTGACTGACAGTGAAATGCTTCAATTATGTTGATGATTGGGACCACCAACACTATGATCACCTTAACCATCCTGTTCCACACACACACACATGTGCACACACACACACACTTGCTGCTGCCAAAATATCAAATGTCATACAGCATATAAAAACTTAACAGATTAGATTTTTTTTAAGGGATCTCAGCACATGCTGTTCATGTAACAATTTTTGAATGATGTGGAATCGCATCATGTTTCATTTCTTTGAGGCAGGAACCCTGCACACCTTAAAATACTTTCACATTGTGAAAATAGTACTGGTATTTGTACGAGTCCTAACAATTACATTTCACAAGTCAGTTTTACATAGGGAGTTATCTTAATGTCGTCAACTTCTGGAGCTGGATAATCCCTCATTAGTCATGAATGAACAGCTTTCATTGATTTCAGCTGTAACCTACCATATCTTTCTTTTCATTGCATTGCTCATTTAAATTTTGTGTCAGATTTCAAATTTGTTGTGTAAGTAAATACTTAACCTAACCCTAATGTAGTCTTTATTAAATTTTAGTCAGTGATATAGTTTATATTAGAAATACACGTTTCTGACAGCAACAAAAAAGAAAGGTGCAGTATTGCTCCATCTCAGCTAAAATTCTAATTAAATTTTTAACATGAAGATATGCCAACAATTGTAAAATAAGTCTTAAGTTTGTTTTAAAAAAAAGAAAATAAATAATCTATTTTGTACGAAGATTTCTAAGTTTCAGTTTGTGGTGAAATAAGAGCCATGTATTTAACTGAGAAAAATTGGTGATATTTCAGATCTCAGATGTGGGTGATGCCATTTGCTCTGATGAATAGTCTGGTGACCCTGGTCATGTTGGTGTCATCGTGCATGATTAGTATTGGCTTCTCCACATTCTGTGATAGCGTGAAAGCATATGGGGACAGGTAAATACATATTTGATCAGAAGAATTGAATACCTTTTTTGTTTTTTTTTCCATATTTTCATCAGTGTTCCAGCTAGAATTTCTAATGACAGGGATCCTGATCAGGACACTTAATGTGTGTGTGAATGGATGTCATAATGTAACCAGAGCAAAAGAGAAAAATAAAATTTTGACTTAACATCATTTATTTCTTAGACAATTTCAACCAATATGCAACTAAAACTAGGATAGGTTATAGGTTTTGGGTCTGTCTCATCTGTCCTGATTTCCCTTGGTAGGTTTATTTTGAGAGAATCCAAAACAAATACAAATGGTCATTTTACTCTTCATTCTCCAATATTTATATTTATATAATTCAAAGTTTCAAATTTTCACTGAAAATAATAATAATAAAACAACAACAAACAATAAATAAAAATAATAATAATCTCATGGTCCACACAATATAATATAACTGGAATATTAATTTCATAAAAATTAAAACCATGAAACTTAAAGTATAATTTCTTTCTGCATAATGTAAATAATATAATATTTTATTGTTTAAAACTTCTTACTTTTTTGTTGAAACAGTCTCATAATTATCATGTATTTACATTTCATTATAAAGGCAAATCATCATAATGCTGAGAAAGAAATATGTCCATCTTTATATCATGCATTCTGAATAAATTAGAGTTAATTGCACAATGAATAAACAAGTATCAATGAAAAGAGAATAAATTGAGGGCCACTGCTTGTTAATAATTATATCTTTATATATACATAAGTAAGAGTATATGGGCAAAAAAGACTGCAGTTTTCTGTTTTCATATGCTTGAAAGTAACACATAGCCGACAGAAATGGTTTTAGTTTATCAGGACAACAGCACAGCTCTTGATGATGGTGCAAAGATAGTGGTATCAAATAAGAATTAAAAATAAAATTTTGACCTTATGAATAAATTAAAAATAAAAGGCACTTATCAAAAATATTATGTCAATTTCCTTTTTTGCTTAGATCCTGTCTTTGCAAGTGAATTATGAACTCTCTATACAGTAGGCATTCTCTGTGGTAGTTGCATGCACATTGATACTGAGTCTTAATGATAAAAACCAAAGTCAACCAATTGCATGGCTGTGGCAAAACTGGCCAAGAGTATTGTACCGGAACAGATTTAAATTAAGGAAGTGAATGATCAGGGCGCTTTTAAATTTTATAGGGGTGTTCAAAGGCATCATAAATTTGACAGGAGCGCTAAAAAGCTAGGGCAGTGCATAGCGCCCTGCTATTCATCTTTAGCTGAAACACTGTTTACATTTTATCTCATTGGTTGTTGTTAATTTTTAGGTTAAAGTAATACTGAATTTCATATCAGTATGTAAACTAAGACTCATGCAGTATTCAGTTATCTGTAGCAACTTTTTGCTAGCCTCACCACCTCTCTTTACCTCCTGCTAATTCAGGGTTGTACAATAGGTTTAGTATGCCCTCACACATTTCGTAGGAGGCAGTAAATGGAGGCATAAACTACAGTATTGCATCAGTAAGCATGCCAGATAAGTGGTGAAAGTAGTCAGGTTCAAATCCTACCATTGATCTGCCTGCCTTGGCTACTATATTGCATCCTTGGGTGGGGCACTTCACTCTGATAGCTTTAGTACTATATTGCATCCTTGGGTGGGGTACTTCACTCAGATAGTTTTAGTACTATATTGCATCCTTGGCTGGGGCACTTCACTCTGATAGCTGTAGTACTATATTGCATCCTTGGGTGGGGCACTTCACTCTGATAGCTTTAGTACTATATTGCATCCTTGGGTGGGGCACTTCACTCTGATAGCTTTAGTACTAACTAGCGTACTTGTATTGCTATGTCATAAAATGACAAAATGTTTCCCACCTTGCACATATTTGTAGAATGATAACCGCATGTCCAATTAATAGTACATTACATTATTTTTGGCCATAGTGTTCTTATGTTATTTGTTCTCTGAATTCAAAGATGACCATGATATTGATGTTTGTTTTCTTTTTTCCCATGGTAAGCTCTGGACAGAGATAGGGGATCCTCTGTAAAAGTTTTGTGAAACGTTGGAGGTGATCTTAACATTGGATAAAGCTTTTGTACATTAAATACTGCTGAAATTATTGTAACATTACAGGAAGGGATTATTGTTAGTCAAGAGATTTTTATAAGAAATTTTCTCTAGCACATCCTTAAAGAAATGGAATGTTTTTAAAATTGCCCATGAGTTTGCTTTAGTTGTCTAAGGAAATCTTTTTGCAAAAGACGTGTGCCAAAATATCTATAATCAATGCTATATTAAATTAAAAATATAAATACTGAGATAAAAAATTAGCATGCTAATAGTATCATGAAACACAGAGCGCTAAGGAAATCTATAGAAGGATCAATTATGTTTTATGATAACATGCTAGATTAAAGATGAGCAAATATGTTGCATAAACAAACTCTTATGTGTGTTCAATCTACGTTTTAGAGCTGATCCTTAACAAAGTTTCTGTTGCAGGTGTGCTAAATACAGTATTTTTCATATCATAAACTCAAAGGACAAGGCTAGTGTATTTGTTTCTCTATCAGAATGTAACTGGCATGTTCTAAACTTTGACTGCCAAAATTGAGCCATTGTAGCCTAGAAAGTTCTAATTTATATTACATTTTTCTGTGAATTGCTGATAGAACTGCTTCAAAGTTTGTTGCAAAGGATTTATGAAAGACAACATAAAGTCAATTTTAATGTCACCCATGTTTTTAGGCATGTAATTTTTCCAAAAGTAGTAATTTCTTTTAGACTATTGTATGATTAGATTCCCAATTTCTCTCAATTAGAATTTAATTTTTTTTAATGTCAGGGTTAGTGGAGCATTTTACCCATACTTTTGTGAGTCTCTATTATCCAAGTTAAGATTAATTGACTGGCATACTCATAGAGTACTGATTTTCATGCAGCCTAACCAGATCACTTAGGTTTTGTCTACATTCTGAACCAGTTCAGAGAGTTTTTAAATTAAAACCAATTAAATGACTTGTAACTAGCATGAGTAGGGTTGTATCATCAATAAAGTGTGGTTTGGGATACTTGGTATTGTTTTATTTTGCCATCTTTTACATATTTTTTTTCCATAGGAGGTATACTAATATTTCAACACAAAGAATGAAGATAAATTTAGGAGAGTTGATCCATTCATCCAAAAACGAAGACAGAACTACCTTGAAATATGGCCATTTATAATGACACATGATGAGATATTTGTATAAAAGATATAGAACCATTTCATAATGATGTATACACAATTTTGACTTTTTTCTTGATCACCTAACCTTGACAGTCAAGTGAGACAATTATTACAGAACTATTTTATATATAGTGTTTAGAAAAAAAATAATGTATCGATAGAATATCCTTCATGGTACACATAAAAGCTTTTTCAGTCATATTACTAGTATTTTATGGGTAAGCACTTTGTTAGAAACTAAATTAACTAAGTTAAAGATATGTATTGCTAGTATAGCACATAATCACAGAAACAATAGTTGTTATATGAATAAGAATCTCTTGTCTGGCAGTATTAATGAACAAAAGACAAAGGGAGATAAATCATGTATTAACAATATCCTGTATAGATTCCAGTCTTGAACAACTTCCATTAAATTAAGGTTTTAGATTAAAAAAGTACGCTGAGTATTGCTTAGAGATCAACAAGATAATTATACACAAGGCATTTTGAGGACAGTCAGATTATTCAAGCAGTAATAATTACCCTTTGAATAATGAAGAAAACTATTATTTAGGTTTTGCATCTTCAATCCAGTTTGTCATCAAAGATTTCAAATTTATTTGAGTTTATTGTGTTTCCAGGCCTTCCATAATCTTTCTATTGATGTACCATACTAATTCTGTACCTTAATGCTGTCTTTATTTAACAGTCCACAATACATATCTGTTTTTTGATGAGTCACTGATATTTCATGTCCTTAATTAAAGGTAGAATATTCCTTGACCATCCTTATCTTTGTGACTGATGTCATCCCAAGATTCTTTCTATATGAAATTAATGATCACTGGCAGTGGTCCAACCCTTGTTGAGGTGGTCATTTGCATGGACTTTGAAATAATATTGCATATTTTGGTAAGTGAAGTATATATTCTCTAACCCATCAAGTTTCAAATTATTTCTCCTAATGTATTGATGTCAACATGTTCATTTTGAGCCATCTGACTGTTCCTTAGTAGTTCAATCTTGAGAGCTTCTATTCTGTTTTTTTTTTTGTTGACCACTTTGTTCATTTCCTCATTTGCCATATGTGTGTGCTAGAGATTATTAAAACTGTGGACTTTTTCTGAAAAGAGCTTTTGAACATGAATCTTCATTCTTCCTGTAATTGTTGTTTTCTAAACTGTGTTAAGCACAGCATTTTTAAAATCATTCTTCCTTACCATATTTGCTATTGTTTCATTCATTTCTTCACCAAGTGAAGTATTTCAGATTCAGCTCAATTTGGTATCACCCAACTGAGACATCTTTTTGTTAAAGCATAGAAACCACTGTGTCTTATCCTGTAAGTCTTTTCAGGCCCAGAAATAGTCTAGTACATATTGGTTCTCCACAAGAGACACATACATGTGTTGTATATTTACACATTCATTTAAAATATTTTTGCATACATAAAGTTTTAAAAATATACAAACATGATTCATAGTGAAAATTATAAAAAGAACATATTTGCACACCTGTTTTTTTTCAGTGTCAGAAAACACACAAGAACATGTTATGTCAGTGATCCTTTATTTCATGCAAGTATAACACAACTCCATATTGGAAATCTAAACTGGAAAATCATCCTGAAAATGTACAATACTGCTTTTTGATTGGACAGAATATTTGGGGCAAGATTTTAAGTTAAGCAACACATTATAATGGATGGATCTAGTACACAGTTTGATCATGTGATTTAAAAATTAAGACCTCAAAACATCATGTATACTTATAGTAGCAGTTGTCATGATAATTTTAATATTGTTGCTTTGTCATCTACTGTCTTACCAACATGATGTTTTCACTCAAAGATTTCACATGATTTTTAGATGGTCCTAAATGAAAATGGTGATGATCTAGCATGGAACATGGTCAGCATGCTGACCATCTTGACAATGTTGTTACCACTCCTCTTAAACAGATAGTCATATTGACATCACGATTTCTCTTAAATATAGTCATATTGACATCACGATTTCTCTTAAAGACATCTCAAGACTAATTGATTGTCCTAAATGTAACTGCTGGCATTTAAAAATTATTGTTATCTGAGGTGAAATTTGTTCTGTTCTGACATCCAATATGACCATGATATTGGTCATCTTGGAAATCTTTTATGTCTGCTTCTTCTGAACAGATGATATTGAATTTCACTAAAAGACTTTATATGATGCTCTTATATATTTGGTTCTTAATAAGAATTGTACAGATCAAATCAGAAATTTACTATGACTTTTCGATCTAATTGACTTGGAATTGGTACTAAAACACTACTTACAAAATGTAGCAGAGTTCCTGTTAAGACAAGGGAGGAGACCTTTGCACTCATCTGAAACAAGACTAAACAAGATCCACTTTTATGTTGCCCGGCCCAAGACTGGATGGTCTAGGATGTTGACACCTTCATCCAGAGGAGGGATCTTCAGTTTGCTTCTGCCCTCCCCCTATTCAGGAGGATTCCACAAGTGTTCCACAAAGTCAGGATCCTCTGTTCAGCTCATTTTGTTATCCCACACCATCGTGGCTCAGTGATCCTTGCAATTGGCTGGTAGACCAGCCCAAAACACTGTCGCAGATGAGGAACCTCCTGTCACAACACACGGGGCTTTCTTCTGCACAAAAGTCCACAGATTTTCCACCTTCACCTTTGGTTCATTTCAAGCAGTCTATCTTCCAGGACAAGTGCATAGTTAAATCTAGGAGATTTTTCAAGTCCATTGTCTAGAAAGGCAAGTGGAGAATCTTTTATGGTTGGTGGAATAGGAAATGAGTTAATCCCGTCTGTCTCTGTATGATTGCAGAGGTTGATTTTCTTCAATTCCTATTCTGAGAAAGAGAATGCTTAGTTTCTAATATCCATAATGTTCAGATCTTTCAGGCCCCACAACTGGTTCAGAGTGACATATTTCCAGCTTTACCATGTATTTTGGGCATCAGACAGGTGTCTTGCTGACACTAATGCCCAGATGGAACCTCTCATATGTCTTGTGGCCTTTACCTAAACCCACCTGTGAAATTTTGGACAAAGCTTCTTTTGAAAACCTTACCCATAAGACAATGTCCCTACTGTCTTTAGCATCTATGATATGAAGGAGTGGGCTTCTTGAACCTTTGATAGAAGAAGGTTGTTATTGTTCAGTAGCAGTTATGAATGAGTTTCTCTTTGTTGCCAACCACAGTTTCAGCACAGTTTCTGTCTTTGTTCTTTTTGATCAAAGGCATATCTTCTTTAGAGACAACTGTTGTGGCACAAAATGTTGCCCAAGCAAATAACAACTTATAGTAATGGACATTTCTAATATAAGAGTGAATCTATCCTTCTTTATGCCAGTTTTGATGCCATCATCCTTCTCTTGCACTGGCAATCCAATAGCAATAGGTGATGTATTACAGGTATTAGAATGTAGATCGAGGGTGAAGGTGGTAAAACTAATTTTAATGACATAATGCTTATCTGTCACTATTACCAGATTAATCCTCCTAGCCAGCTCTGATGTCCAACAGAGAATCTCTTTTCGTAAATGTGGGACAGTTACTGTTCTTATGTCTGTGATGTGGGGAACAGACTTGGTCTGCATTCTTTCTAGTTCTGGTCATTCTTGAACTTCTATATAATTTAAGCATGGAATTTTTTTAATTTAGTGAAGTGTAATTTCCACCCTTTAAACGTAAGCAACACAAGAACAAGCAATAAGCATAATTACAATTAGTTTACCCCACCACCACCACTATAGGTACCAAAGGTACATTTTTCAGTAAAATTATGGATTTGACCAAACATTTAGTTATCTCTTGATGGTATCGAAGAATAGTTCACTGATATATCCATGATATCAGGTATAATTTGAAGGCCATGATAGATTTTTAAACTATAACTCACTGGGGAACATGTGTAACAAGATAACTGGGTTGGATTTCAGATTCACAACAGAACACTTTTGATGGTGATATAAATACAATTTTTATTGATGAATTGCTTATAAGATCCAAACAGTAGACAAATTAACATGATCCGCACAAACCTAATAATGCAGCAAATATAAATACATATAAATAACCTTACACAGTACCAGGACATAGGTGAACCATTCACAGTAATTTCACAAGACGAAGAAAATTATAGAATAGTAAAAAATGATGTACTTTACTCATATAGTAAAATGTATTCACTCAGATAGCAAAAATGTGGTACTTTATTCAGTTAGTAAAATGATGAAAACAATGGGATAGATATCATACACAATATCTTTACAAAACCAAAACACTTGGTATGACAAACCCCAAAATTAGCCCACAGCTAAAAGATTACATGTATGGAGTTAACACAAACACACTCCATCACTAGCAGACTTGGCTACCAGTCACACTGGTCAATCAAGC